>JASDQU010108096.1:41446-69186 GCA_032191745.1 Picea mariana
TGTGTGTTGTTCATAAACCAATAGACTGTTGGCTAACAATAAGTGTTTTATCAGCACTCAATAAGTTAGTAAATCATGTGAAAACTACAAGTATAAAGGATGGTGATGTGCCATGAAGCGGGGGATGGCTCCCACAATAGAGATGAAGAATCTGATGAAAGGAGGGCAGTGGAAACCCCTCTGGATCTAGCGGAAATTATAAGGAGCCTCATGGCCGAATTACAGATTTGCAAGGATGAAAATGAAAGGTTGATAAAGGAGCAAGAAAAACAAATGGAAATTAATGAAGTCTTGTTGCAGAGCTTATTTGATATACAAAGGCAGTTGTAGCATGGACCCGAAACCAGTCAGGTGGACCGACGACATATGAAGAGAAGTCAAATCCCACCTGAGATATGAAAACATGGTCCCGTGAGTGGCCACACTAGGAGGAGTAGCTCGAGGAAGGTACAACCTAGAGGCAGGAGGGGCTCATCGGGAGAGTCCTCTGGAGAGGAAACTAGCAACTCTGAGGGATCTTCTAGTAGCAAAGCTAGCTCACATTCTCAAAGGAAAGGAAAGAAGCAAATGTGTTCCAAAAGTCATGATCTTGAAGAGTTCAAGAAAGCCAAACCACCCTCTTTCAATGGAGATATTGATAAGGGGGAAGAGGCAGAAGCTTGGATGCTTGGTTTAAAGAAGTATTTTAGAGTCCATGACTACTCTAAAAACTTGAAGGCTCGAATAGACATCTTCAACCTGAATGGAAAGGCTTCCATTTGGTGGGAAGACCTTAGGAATGTGAAAGGAGTCCATGAGAAGGACTTGTCATGGAAATAGTTTGAGAAATACTTCAAGAAGAAGTATTTGTCAGAAAAATACTTTGATGGGAAGAATAAGGAGTTCTATGAAATTAGGCTGGGGCAGCTCACCATAGAGGAATATGTCAATAAATTCCTTGAGTTGTTGAGGTCTGTACCCTACATAAAGGATGAAAAGGTATAAGTGAAACAATTTATTAGTGGTTTACCTCAAACCTACCAGGACAGGATTGAGTTTGATGAGCCAAAGACCTTACAAGACACTATCCGGAAGGCAAGGTATTGTTATGAACAGTTTGGGAGTCGAACAGAACCTCGCGAGCACAGGAAGAAGAAGAGAAGTTAATGATTCAAGAAGAAGGGGTTTAATTCCTCAAGATTTAAGAACTATGGGAAGGGTTCTAGGATGATCCTTCCTACTAGAAGTACGTATCAACTAAATTTCCCCTCCCAGAGTGGAAATAAACCTTTTGGGGCAATCTCAGGAAATATTGATAACCCAATAAAAGAACCCTTGAAATGTTGGGGTTGTGGAGAAGAACATATGCTAAGGGATTGTCCATAGAGACAACATAATAGTAGGCGAGTCTACAATATCCAAGAAGCTACCACAGGCAATGATGTGGCTAGGAGTATGCCATGGATTTATGCAGCCTTGGATAATAACCAATCTGACCGCCAAGCCTCAATGGTGGAAATGGGAGGTATGATCATCAACTGTCTAGTTTCTATTTTGATTGACCCTGGTTCTAATTTGAGTTATGTGGCCCCTCAAACTGTTGATAAGTGTAAACTGAAACCCGTTAGACATGTTAAGCCATGGTTGTTACAAATAGCCACTGGAACCAAAAGAAAAGTAGCAGAGGTCATACTAGCTTGCCAATTCATTATGGATGGATTTCCCACCCAAGTAACCCTTAACGTACTTCCCCTAGGATCTTATGACCTGTTGGTTGGTATGGACTGGTTAGCCACTTATAAAATCAAGTTGGACTGTTACCATAAAACTTTGGAGTGTGAAAATGAAGAAGGGAGAAAAATACCCCTTCAAGGGATTCAGAGGCCTGTGTCAGTGAGATGAATATCAACCCTTCAAATGAAAAAGTATTGCAGGAATGGATTTCCTTTATATGAAATACAAGTGTTGGAATCTGTTGAGGATGACAAACCAAACCTAAAGGACCACCCCATATTAAGAGAGTATAAATACATGTTTCCAGAAGAGGTAGCGGGTCTACCTCTGAGAAGAGACATTGACTTCTCCATAGAACTTGCACCAGGATCAATGTTAGTTTTTAGGACACCCTATAGGATGAGTACACTAGATCTAGTTGAGCTCAAGCTACAGATAAAGGACATGATGGAAAAATGCTACATCTGACCCAACATGTCTCCATGGGTAGCACCCGTCTTGTTTGTGAAGAAGAAAGATGGCACCCTTCGACTTTGCATAGACTATAGACAACTCAATAAGACAACCATAAAGAACAAATATCCCCTACCAAGAATCGATGACTTGTTTGACCAATTAAGGAGTGTTTCTATTTTCTCAAAGATTGACTTAAGGTCTTGATACCATCAAGTTTGAATAAAGGACAAAGACATCCACAAAACAACCTTCATGAAAAGATATGGTCACTATGAATGTGTGGTGGTGCCATTTGGATTAACCAATGCCCCTGCCACTTTTATGTGCTTGATGAATAATGTATTCAACAAATTCCTAGACAGATTTGTATTAGATTTCATTGATGACATCCTAATATACTCCAAGAATAGAGAAGAGCATGAAGAACATCTTAAATTAGTGCTTCAAGTACTAAGAGAGCATCAACTCTACGCTAAGTTTAGCAAGTTTGACTTTTTCCAGAAGCAAGTTGTAATGTCCCCCACCTCTTAATGAATAGGTTTGGAAAGACTTAGTGGTCTAGTAATCCCCACTAGACCATGGTCTCATGCATCATGGGGAAAGGTCATCTAACTCAATGTTATATTTTGAAGTTGACTTGAAAAAAGGTAAAAAGGGTAAAAAGTAACTCAATGAAGGAATAAAGTGCTTGAGGTTGAGTTAGGAGTTGAAACTAAGGGTTAACTTAACTCAACTAAGAAACATAAAAGAGGTATAAAGGAAATCCTAGGGTGCACCTCTCAGATCATCTTGGATATTATTACATTTGGTTATTGGGTTGTTGAGCACACAATTTTGAGGGTTTTGAGATTACAAACCCTAGAGAACAACTTAGTGGTGAAAGATTCCACTCACCTTGTTCCAAGCTTGGTCTCAGGGATGAAACACTCCACCCACACCATTCTATAGTCTTCATAGGTTCCATCATCGATCCAAGAGGGAAACAGGTCGTACCCCTGATGGTTTTTCCGGTAGGGGTGCATCATTTCATGAAAAGGAGTTCAATCCAACCTTGTGACAGGGTCTATTGACATTCTAGCATCTGGGTATTACTTGTCAGGCCTTGTTCATTGGATCTAGAGCATTTTTTAAGGGTTACTCCTGTTAGATTATTATCTAGATATTTGGGACATTTTTTAGAGAAGGAGGGTGCAACTGTGATTCAGAATTAACTCGTTTGAGAGGGTTATACTGCATATATGACCTGGAGACTTCTTCCAGTAGCTTATGGTGGCACGATCTATCTTTCTAGATATTTTCAGGGTGTTTGGAGACCTTCTCCATCATGGCCGAAATATTGAGCTTGGCAGTCTTCAGGAGGGCACAACCTGGATTAGGGTTTTAACAGTTTGGAGGGGTAAAACTTGGAATCTAGACTTCAGACTTCAGGGAGGGTTTCTACTTGCCCTAGTCTATCTTTAAGTGGAGTTTGGAACTATTTGGATTTCTTCTTCTATTGGGCCAAAATCTTGGTCTTCTCATCTATTCAACAGGACGCGTCAGCAGCTAGGGGGGTTGGACTTGACCCTGGTTCTTATTGTATTGACCTTCATCATATATCCAAATTTTGGAGACTTGTTTTGTCTTATCAGGAGCATTTTGTAGTAGCTCATATATTCTCTCTTGGAGCCATCTAATTTTATTCCAGATCTGCATCCACTTTGTATCAGGTTCTTTTTTTTCATAATAATAAAGGTTAGATCTATGCTTTTGAGTTTCATATCTTGTGTACTGGTTGGATCTTGTATTTGCATTGAATATACCTATAGAACTGTGCTTAAAAACTGAATATAACTATAAGGCCGAAACTTGGAAAGACAACCTGCAAACACACACAAACATACAAACAAATCTGTGGTCAGTTAGTGTTCCAAGAAAAAAAATCGGCTTGGGAACATTATAGTGGTATCAAAGCTTTGATCCTCCCATCCTGTGAGGATTAGTGAATGCAGAAATTCAGTGGCATTTATATGGGAAGAAGGACGAAACAGATAGGTGAGGTAGAAGCCAATATGGAGGGTTCAGGTGAGGACAGTGAGCCACGGGGCTTGGCAACTTTAACGCAAGAACTACATAAATCCATAAATCAGACACAGAGTACATTAGTCAACCACTTACAGGAAAGCCAGGAGGAAAACCGTAGGGGACAGGCCAAAATATTAGAGACCTTAAGGAAGGTAGATGAAAACCAAACAAGGATAGAAAAAATGTTGATGGCGATGAATCACAAGGGGAAAGGTCCAGAATCTTATGCCTACAAGGAAACTAGTGGACCTCATGGAGGGAACAGGTATCGGCAAGAACATATTCCCTATCATCATTCTGACGGAAGCCATTGAGGGGGAGCACCACAGGGACATGCAGGTAACAAGACTACTCCTAGGCCATACTTACCCTCATTCACAGATGAACCCACATAGCCCAACCACCTAGATGAGTTTGATGATCTGTTTGATCAATATTCCAGGGAGTACAACTCATTGAGCTTACCAGTTCAGAGGCAAATCACCCTAGATCAGTTATGTGGATTAAAGTTCAAAAACAAGCCCGGGTCGTACCATAGGAGTAGTTATGAGTTTGAGCGTAGGGTTGGGAAGATGGAGATTCCCTACTTTGATGGTTTGACCAAGATGATTGCACATGCATGGGTACAGAAACTGGACACTTACTTGCAACTTAACCCTATGAGAGAGATGGATTCCATCAAGTTTTCCACCATGTACTTGGATGACAAAGCTCATGATTGGTGGTATCATGGATTGATCACACTTGGCCACAATCAGATAGTGGCATACACAAAGTTTACCTAGAGACTCATTGATAGGTTTGACCTCGGGGATCCAGAGCTACAATTCAGGGAACTCACATAGCTCAGATAGACAGGAGCACTAGAGGTGTATATTGAGGAGTTCCAGAGGCTAGCAGTCATGGTGCATGACATGTCACAGTCTAGACTCATGATGCTCTTCACTGAGGATTTGATGGAACCCTTGAAGGGTTGGGTTAAGGATTTTAAGCCTACCAACCTGCAAKATGTTATCTGGAGGATGAGATATTTAGGGCYAGCTGCAAAACCCAAAGTTATGCCTAGACCACCTCTAAACACTAGAAGGAGATATCAAAGACCTCCAGTGAATCCAAAAGGAAGAGACCCAAGGGGGTTTGATAGCGGAAGAGGCAAGATGGATGAAAACACCAGAAGAAAACTAAGAAGAAAACAACTATGCTACGCATGCAAAGAGCCATGGACCCCATCCCACAAGTGTATGGGTCATGGCCAAGCTAATTACATTGAGGTGACATCGGATAATGAAGAGGATGAGGATTTCGGCCACATCCAGAACATGGAGGAAGACACCACCGAAACTGCATAAGAGGAGGATACAAGTCACGACACTGTAGCAGAGGAGAGGGCTACATTGGCATCCATCAGTGGGGTACCCAAGTACAACACCTTCAGGATGAGAGGAGTATTGCAAGGGAAAAGGGTGCCAGTGCTCATTGATGGAGGTGCTTCTCACAACTTCATTGACTCAACATTGTTATAGAGGAGGCATATACCCACAATTGAGTTTGAAGGATTCAAGGTGGAGGTAGAAGGAGGTAGCACCATGTCGTGTAACAGGTACATTCCAGGGATGAAGCTTATGTTGGGTAGGCATGATCTAGTATAGGACGTTTATGTGATGGACCTCCCTGATACAAATATAATCCTTGGGGTATAGTGGCTCCGTACGTTGGGGCCTATCACCACCAACTACAAGACCATGGAGATGTCTTTCATAGAGGAGTGTGGAACAAAGGTAGTCCTCAAAGGCATGATAGGCAACACATTCAGGGTAGTCACAACAAAGCGTATGGAGGGCATTTTCAGGAGAGAGGAGATTGTATATGTTGCGGAGTGCAAGATTTCAGCACGTGTGGACAAAAAGGGGAAGGTTCACTACACACTAGAAATCCAGAGGATCATTGACAAAGATAGTAATGTGTTTGGACCCATCCCACCAGGTGTGCCACCAGATAGGGGATTTGAGCATATCATTGAGTTGGAGGAACGCGAAAAGCCAGTCATCACCACGCCTTACAGACACCCAAAGAAGTACAAGGAAGAAATAGATAAGGCCATCAAAGAGCTCTTAGATATGGGTCACATTAGACCAAGTTCCAACACTTTTGCTTCTTCAGTGGTACTGGTCAAGAAAAAGGATGGAACCATGTGCATGTGCATTGACTTCAGGGCCCTAAACAAGAAGACTATTAAAAACCGATATCCCATTCTGAGGATTGATGAGCTATTGGAAGAGCTCCATGGGGTTGTTTATTTCACAAATATTGACTTACGCTCTGGTTACCATCAAATCAAAATGAGGGAGGAGGAAATCCCTAACACTGCCTTCAGGTGTCACTATGCCCACTATGAATTCTTAGTGATGCCATTTAGATTAATCAATGCACCAACCACATTTCAATCATGTATGAACCATGTCTTCAACAAACAGTTGAGGAAGAATCTTCTTGTACTCTTTGATGACTTGCTAATTTATAGCAAGACGTGGGAGGAACACCTTCGGCATGTGGAACAGATCTTATCTATCATGGAGGGACAATCCTTGTATGCCAAGGAGTCCAAATGTGAGTTTGGGATGACAGAGGTCCTCTACTTGGGGAACATTATTGGAGTTAAGGGGGTACATGTACATCAGGAGAAGATCCAAGCAATAGTTGAGTGGCCCACACCTAAAACCCTTACAGAGTTGAGCGGGTTTCTTGGTATTTGCAACTATTACAGGAGATTCGTCAAAGGGTTCTCCCAAATTTGTGCACCTTTGACCGATCTAACTAAGAAAGGAACCTTCAGATGGAGTGAAGAGGCCCAAGCTACATTTGATAGGATGAAGAAAGTAATGAGCACATGCCCAATGTTAGCCTTACCATATTTTGACCAACCTTTCACATTGGAGTGCGATGCCTCTGGAGAAGGCATTGGGGCCATACTGATGAAGAATAGGCACCCTCTTGCCAACGAGAGCCGAAAATTGAGGGGGCCTGAGCTACTTTACACCATCTACGACAAGGATATGTTGGCTATCATGCACGCTTTGGAAAAATTCAGTCAATACTTGGTTGGTGCAAGATTCGTGGTGAAATCAGATCACAACATCCTTAAGTACTTCTTGGAACAGAAGGACTTAAATGAGAGGCAACAAAAATGGGTCAGCGAGATACAGGCTTATGACTTTGACATTGAATTTTTCAAATGGAAAAACAACATAGTTGCAAATGCCTTATCCAGGAGGCCATCAGTTTATGCCATGACAAATATATTAGTTGACTGGAAGGCTCACCTCTTGGTGGAATATTCCAAAAATCTGTTCGCTTGTCAATTGATGGACGGGCAAATACATGATGATAACTTCAAAGTCATATATGACATCATCTATTACAATGGCCGAATATTTTTGGTTCCTGAGTCAACCTTCAAAGCCAAGATACTACAGGCATGTCATGACTCACCAATGGCAGGGCACCAAGGGATTGGAAAAACCTACAGGCAAGTAAGGGAAAGGTTCTCATGGAAGGGCCTCAAAGAGGATGTGATGAATAACATCAAGGAATGTACTACTTGCCAAGAAAATAAGGATGAGCACACTCATCCAGCAGGACTGCTACAACCTCTACCCATCCCAGAGCACAAATGGGAGAGCATCTCCATGGACTTCATCACCGGATTACTAAGGGCGCAAGGTAAGGATTTTATCTTCGTAGTGGTGGACGGGTTGACTAAATTTTCACACTTCTTCTCCATTGCTACAGACTTCAGTGAAACAAAGGTGGCCGAATTATTCTTCAGAGAGATATTCAGACTACATGGTCTACCCAAAACCATTGTTAATGACAGGGATAGCCGATTTATGAACACTTTTTGGCAGGAGTTATTCAGGATGGTTGGTACGACCTTGACCCCCAACAATAGTTATCACCCTCAGACTGATGGGCAGACCGAAATAGTCAACAAATTGGTAGAAGGCTACCTCAGGAATTATGTAGCAGGGCAGCAGAAGGCATGTGTTAGGTGGCTACACTTGGGGGAATACTGTTACAACACCACCTATCACATGTCCATAGGCTTGACCCCATTCAAGGCGTTATACAGTTATGACCCACTCTCTTTTATAGATATTTCGTTTGGTGATAGCAGAGCCTCAATGGTACAGGATTGGGTGAAGCAGAGTCAGGACATCCTCAGGGAGTTGAAAGATCATCTACATAGGGCACAAAATCAGTAGAAGGTCCAAGCAGACAAACAATGGGTAGAGCGTACTTTTGAGGTTGGTGACTTGGTCTACCTAAGGCTCCAACCGTACAGACAAGCTTCTATCAAAAGGAGTGGAGAAAAAAAGCTCCAACCCTGGTTCTTTGGGCCCTATAGGATCAATAGAAAGGTAGGGGTTGTGGCTTATGAGTTGGAACTCCCACAGGGTAGCATGATACACATTGTTTTCCATATGTCATGCCTGAAGAGGGACATCGGCCAACACATCACCCCACTTGAGGTGCTTCCACCTCTAGATGAAGAGGGGCAATTGGTACTAGTGTCGGAGGAAATATTGGAGGTTCGGGAGAAGGAACTTTGAAAGAGAAGCATCAGAGAATACTTAATCAAATGGAAGGATTTGCCCATTGAGGATGCCACATGGGAGAATGAACAGGTGATAATGGAAACAAGTTCGAAATTGCTTGTAGGCAAGCAATTTCTAGCAAGGGAGACTGTAATGTCCCCCACCTCTTAATGAAGAGGTTTGGAAAGACTTAGTGGTCTAGTCATTCCCACTAGACCATAGTCTCATGCAGCATGGCGAAAGTTCATCTAAATCAAAGTTATATTTTGAAGTTGACTTGGGAAAAGGTAAAAAGGGTAAAAAGTAACTCAATGAAGGAATAGAGCGCTTGAGGTTGAGTTAGGAGTTGAAACTAAGGGTTAACTTAACTCAACTGAGAAACACAAAAGTGGTATAAAGGAAATCCTAGGGCGCACCTCTTAGATCATCTTGGATATTATTACATATGGCTATTGGGCTCTTGAGCACATAGTTTTGAGGGTTTTGAGATTACAAACCCTAGAGAACAACTAAGTGGTGAAAGATTCCACTCACCTTGTTCCAAGCTTGGTATCAGGGATGAAATACTCCACCCACACCATTCTATAGTCTTAACAGGTTCCATCATTGATCCAGGAGGGCAGCAGGTCATACCCTTGGGGGTGCATCATTTCATGAAGAGGAGTTTGATCAAGCCTTGTCTATTGACATTCTAGCATCTAGGTATTACTTACAGGGCCTTGTTCATCGGACCTAGAGCATTTTTGGAGGGTTACTCCTGATAGATTATTATCTAGAGCTTTGGGACGTTTTTTAGAGAAGGAGGGCATAACTGTGATTCAAATTTAACCCGTTTGAGAGGTTTATACTGCATATCTAACCCTGAGACTTCTTCCAGCAGCTTGTGGTGGCCCAATCTATCTTTCTAGATATTTTCAGGGTGTTTGGAGGCCTTCTCCATCCGGGCCGAAATATTGAGCTTGGTAGTCTTCAGGAGGGCGCAACCTGGATTAGGGTTTCAGCAGTTTGGAGGTGTAAAACTTGGCATCTGGACTTCAAACTTCAGGGATGGTTTCTACTTGCCTTGATCTATCTTTTTGTGGAGTTTGGCATTATTTGGAGACCTCCTTTAGTTGGGCCTAAATCTTGGTCTTCTCATCTATTCAGCAGGACGTGCCAGCAGCCAAGGGTGTTGGACTTGACTCTGTTTCTTATTGTTTTGACCTTCATTATATATCCAGCCTTTGGAGGCTTGTTTTGTCTTATCAGGAGCATTTTGTAGCAGCTCATATATTCTCTCTTCGAGCCACTTGATGTTATTCCAAATTTGCATCTACTTTGTATCAGGTTCTTGCTTTTCATAATAATAAAGGTCAGATCTATGCTTTTGAGTTCCATATCTTGTGTACTGGTTAGATCTTGTATTTTCATTGAATATACCTTCATAACTATGCTTAATAACTAAATATAACCCTAAGGCCGAAACTTGGAAGGCCAACCTGCAAACACACACAAACATACAAACAAATCAGTGGTCAGTTAGTATTCCAAGCAAAAAAATTGACGTGGGAACATTACAGATTTGTATTAGTTTTCATTGATGACATCCTAATCTACTCCAAGAACAGAGAGAAGCATGAAGAACATCTTAAATTAGTGCTTCAATTACTAAGAGAGCATCAACTCTACGCTAAGTTTAGCAAGTGTGACTTTTTCCAGAAGCAAGTCCATTACTTAGGCCATGTTATTTCCGAAGAAGGAGTGGCAGTAGACCCTGACAAGATTAGATCTATCGTGGAATGGCCTACCCCAAAGGATGTATATGATATAAAATCCTTTATGGGCTTACCACGATACTATAGAAGGTTCATATAAAGATTTTCCAAGATTGATTGTCCAATCACTGCCCTTTGGAAAAAGGGGGTTAAATTCACTTGGAACTCAGAATGTGAAGAAATATTTCAAGAACTGAAATACCTTCTAACTCATGCACCTGTTTTGAAGATTGCAGACCCTGATAATGACTTCCTCATGTGTACAGATGCCTATAAGGAACGAATCGAAGGATTCCATATGAAAGAAGGATGTGTAATTTGCTATGAATCCAGAAAATTGAATGAGCATGAAATCAATTATGTGACCCATGACCTAGAGTTGGCTGCCATAGTGCATGATTTAAAAATGTGGATGCATTACCTCCTGGGTAGGAGATTTGTACTTATGACAGACCATTGGGGGTTGAGGCACCTATTTGATCAACCAAAGCTCAATGCTAGACAAACTAGGTGGATGGATCTCCTTAGTGAGTTTGATTTCGAAATCAAACACATCAAAGGAAAATAAAATAGGGTGGTCGATGCCCTTAGCAGAAGTGTAAAAATGATTCACTTGGCAACAGTGAACACCTGTGAAACTAATGTCAGGGAGAGAGTCATGAATGCACAAGAAACAGATGCATTTTCAAGATCGTGACATCATACCTAAAGAAAGAGCCCATAGGGCTAAAGTATGAAGGCTATCAGCTGTTGGATGAAGGCTTGTTGACCTACAAAAACAGATTGTATATTCCAAGTTTTGATGACTTGAAGAGGTTCATAATGGATGAACTACACAAGAGACCATATACTGGTCACCCAGGTTATCAAAAAATGATCACGGCCACTAGGAAACAATTTTATTGTCCTAGATTGAAAAAGGACATAGCTGACTATCTAAGTGTCTAGAATGCCAGCAAGTTAAGACAGAACACCGACACCTAGTGAGGGTGTTACAGCCTCTACCAATTCCAGAATGGAAATGGGAAACCATCTCCATGGATTTCATTACCAGATTACCAAAATCGGCCAAGCAGAATGATGCCATCATGGTAGTGGTGGACAAATTGAGCAAGTTTGCTCACTTCATTCTAGTCAAGTCAATGTGCAAGGCAATATATATTGTTAACATATTCATGAAGGAGATATTCAGACTGCATGGCATGCCTAGGGAGATTATATCTGACAGAGACACAAAATTTACTTCAAGCTTTTGGAATTCCTTAATGGTTGGTTTTAATACTAAATTGTTGTTTAACACAGCCTATCACCCTCAAATGGATGGACATACAGAAAAAGTGAACCAAATATTAGAAGACATGTTAAGGATGCATGTAATGGATCAGCCTAAGAAGTGGGAGTACTACCTACCCTTGGTAGAATTTTCTTACAACAACGATTATCAAGAGTCATTGACAATGAGCCCTTTTGAAGTCCTCTATGGTAGACAGTGCAAGATTCCAATCAGTTGGAGTAATCCACTGGATAGAATTACAATCGGATCCGACATGCTGAAAGAAATAGAACAACAAGTGATTAAGATTAAGCAAAATATGAAAACTACTCATGATAGACAGAATAGTTGCGCCAACAGAAAGAGAACTCCCAGAGAGTTCAAGACAAGAGACCATGTCTATCTCAGAATTAGACCTAGGAAGAGTTCCCTAAGAATGGGAACTTGTGCCAAGATGGCACCCTGGTATTGTGGACCCTTTGAAATCTTAGATAGAGTGGGACATGTAGCCTATAGGCTAACACTCCCTCCGATAGTGAAGGCACATAATGTTTTCCACGTTTCATTATTGAAGAAATATGTACATGAGTCTATTCATATAATTGACTGGTTTGTGATTCATGTGGAGCCTGAGGGAGAGCTCCTACCAGAACCTCAATGCATACTAGACAGGAAGGAAACCTCACTCAGGAACCAAACCATTGCACATGTCAAGGTGTAGTGGAAACACTTTGGCCCAGATGAGGCTACGTGGGAAATGGAGGATTCCATGAAACACGTATATCCTTTTTTTTTTACTTTTGTATATGTAGAGCACATTGACATATAGAACATCGAGGACGATGTTCCTTTGAAGGGGAGGGGATTGTAACACCCCTGCTTCCCCCAGTTTGTAAATATAAATATATTGGCCAAGAGACTATGGAAAACTCGATATGTGTGAATGTTTGATTTGAGGAACCTTTGTATAAAGGGTCAATGAATGTAACTTATATTATTAATAGAAAATGGATAAGTGTTGCATGACTGTTGAAAGGGGGGTTTTCCAAGATAGATCACGGATGCTATGAAAGAGATGATAAGGGGAACCAGGAATGGTTGAGATAACCCCCACCAAACCAGTACTTTGCTAGATTTAATTTCTCAGGACTAGAACAGTCCTCTGGCCTAGGAATGAATTACAGTCAGGTTGGTAGGTGGGAAGACATACTCAAGAGTTAATGAGGAAATGGGGTAGAATGTCCATTTGAAAGGATTTCAAACCTGACCATGGACTAGGAATTCCGTCCACACACAATCTTGCTGAGGAAGGCAAGAAAGGAAGGCATGGTGGGTAGACGAAGACCTGTGAAGAAAAACAGAGCAGAGAGACTAAGATTTGGGGTTCAAGAAAGAACTGAGAAATGAGCATGCTCTAGTCGTAGGATGTGGCTAGTAGGGTCATGATACAAGCCGATAAATGAGGGTGCTGAGTGACTGAGGAAGTAATCAGGCATGCCTCCTTGCTTGGTATAGAGAAAACCCATTGCCAAGATCCTATGGGAGGAGGAGAGTAACCTCTGTCCCCGACTGTTGTTGAGTCGAAAGAAAGAATTCTCTCTCAAAGCATTGTGGTCTAGCTCGGGGGTGGCCAATGGTAAATCTGTTAGGAGTGACTGAGCTTATGGTTGGGTGGAAACAAACACCCCTTTCAACAGTTGCATCACATCATCTGGTTTTGATAAGTGTTTCCATACTTTGTGTTTTGAAATGGAATAATGAATGAATGCATGTATTTATACATCTACGAATGGTATCTGTAATGAATGATCAAGTTATGTGTATGCATTTATCTTCTTGTGGACTTATTCTTCTGATTGATCATCTAGATGCCCCAACCTAGCCTTCGAGACGTCTTGGGACATAAACCTGTAGCAGGGATGGGATAGAAAGCATCACATCAATCCGACCATGTCGGCCTGAAGAGGATATCTCCTTTAGACTCCCTACTGCGAAATCGGGACACTGTGCCTAAGTCCTTAGCAAGTTCACGATGAGGAAGATGCGTTTAACTCGTGAGAATTTAGAAGGACTCATCTGACCAATACCCAAGAACCCTGTGTTAAGTCTAAGGGAACTAAGTCTTTCTGGCTTTGGATGTCTGGAAGTCTGGGACTTTGGTGTATTGTCAGCCCAAATAGTCACAAACCGACCAAAGGTGACCGAGAGTCACGATTACCTGTAAGGTTGATCGGCGTTGGACGGTTACCCTAGTGGTTAGATGAACTTGTATTATCGACTAAACTGAGATCCAACTCCCTCAGCCGTTAGATCTACGCCATGACGACTTTGGCGAAGTAACACTTTGGGAGAATGAAGATGCCATAGCACGAAACTCTTCGAACATCGAAGTTACAAAATAAAAGAGAACTGTAGAATTGGGGAAGATCATTAGGAGCCCTGCCTGTCCTCTGATCCTTTAGGAGGAGGGACCCGCAAACGGTACTTCGACGAAGTTCTTCTTTGGGAGAATGGAGTGGGTGTAGCGCCAAAATCCCTAAAGGCCGGAGCCGTGAAGTGACCAGGACCGTAGATCTAAGGAAGATTTAGGTTCCTTCCTAACTGTCGGATTTATGATGTAGTCATCCCGACATTGACCACTTCAAGAGGACAGGGGTGTTGTAATGTCAAAATCCCCAAAGGTCGGAGTCACGAAGTAACAAGAGTCGTAGATCCATAGATCTACGTGGTTGGATCTCGACCATGAGATCTGAGGAGTGTTAGAAGGTAGTCAGTCTGGAGTGACATATCGCAGAGACATCACCCAGGGTGATGTGGGCCCAAGTTTGATGTGCCATGGGTCACCTGGATTCATTCGTATCACATACCCTATAGACCCATTGATATGTGACATGTGTCACCCCTGGTCCCTTCTACTTGTTAGCCCTAGGTATGTGCCCACCTAACCAGAGTGGTTGGTGAAATAACCGGAACTCCAGGAGTCCGAGACTTCTTAAATCTAGAAGATTAAGAATGTAGCATTGTAGATAGAATAAAAGGCTCGAAGGTCGGAGCCACATGGCAAGTTTACAGAAGTTCAAGACTCCGGAGGTAAAGTGCGTAGACAGTAAGGAGGCGTTCGGAGCCGAAGTGTTGGAGCATCAAAGTATTGAATCTCTCTATAGTCAGTATAGTAGATGAATACTGAGCCTGTCAATGGCTTAGGTGATGAATGGATGTTCCCTGCGAGAGGAGAAAACTTGGTAATGGATTCGTGTGGATGCTACGTGGATCCCAACCGATGAATGCCCAAAAACCTTCACCGGAGCATGGCTCTTGCTCTTGAACCCTGATAGGAGTATGCTGACCACTAGTGGAGAGCTCTTGGCGAGTAGAAATACAATAGAGACAGAAAAGGAGGATCCGATTTAAGAAGGAAGACAAAAATTTGAATGCCCCATCCTTAGGAAAGGTACTCAGGGGTCAGGTGTGTTACATTAATGGCATATTTTGCATATGCAACAATTATGCAAGGCAAACAACATACAATTCATGCATAACATGTATAATAAAATAATACAGAGTTTTACATAAGCATTCACACAATAATAGCATAAAAACACATATACAATGACACTTATCATTTTAATAATTCCACCAATTGTGTGTAGACCTCAGACTTTCCTCCTAACCATAGATTCTACTACTCATAAAATCTCAACAGTAGGTCACCCTCGAGCTGAGGCTAGAAACTCCATTTGGGAAGGCTTCCTAGGCCAGGCTAAGGGATGTCCAACACAATAAAACTCAGGTCAAGGTGCTAATTGCTGCAACTAGCGTAAAACCTCTCATTTCCCATAGCTTGTCCCACCCTAGGAAGTGTACCCCTTCTCTTCTTAACAGTCCTTCGAATATCCCACTTCCCTTTCGGGGCTTCAACATCAGGCCAGACAGAAAGTCTTAGAGCCCTGTAGTTATTTCCCAATGCACCGAGAAAAAAATTCCCCAACAATTCTCTCACCTGAAGAGAATGCTCATGGGCCTGACAACCCACTTCTTCAAAATGCACATGGGTCTGACAACCCACTTCTTATCCTCAGACTACCAAATTTATCGATTACAATTAGCTCCAAGATCTCAAGGTACAGTACCAAGGATGGATTGCAGGAAGGTACAGATGGAAAGAGTCAAGGTTATAATGATGAGATAATGATGGAAGAATAATGAGAAATTACGCTAAGTTCCCCAAATATATTTGCATGTTCCCAACTTGAAACTTGTCATGTTGGGAAGTACCTTGTCCCCACTTGCCCTCACTTGGTTATACGTTCCTCATCATTAGGAACTTAAGGTAAAATATCATATAAGTTAAACTTTAGGAAATAATATAATATTCCATTGGGCTTAAGTTGCTTTGGCTTAGCCCCTCTTTCTAGACTCTTAGCTCCCTTTCTCTTCTAGAGGAGTTCTAGCCTCCCATATTCTTCTTGTGCGGTTGGTCTGCAGCAGTGATGTATTTTATTAATAATCAAAGTGTGATTACATATTACAATAATAGGCTCACTGGCCTTTTAGCATTCTATCTCTCCAACCTAATAATCACACAGACACTTTGGCCTCAAAACATATTTACAATGACACTCAAGCCCAAAATATTCTGGCCCACCAACCTATATGTACATTTACAATTGGGGTTCGGCCTAGGGGTATTACACCTTCTCTAGTAAGAATTCTCCATGGATAATTTTTGTTGGCGCCCTTCTCTCAAACCACCTTTCTCTAGTTTGTGACAAGCCAGTAACTTTGGCAATCTTTTCCTCATCCAACTRTATYTTTAATCCACAGACTACAACAACCTATTTATTGTAGGTCAATGCAAACTCCATAGCCACTTCTCTATCTCCCCCTTGCAATCTTTCAAAAAACCTCATCCATCCCACATTTTCAAATATTCAGAGTACATCTCACTTTTGGGTGATTACTCTGACATTGTCGAGCTCACTTTTGATAGGTGGTCTGCCCATTATGTCAGAGATTGCAATTTATGGAGGTCAAAGGATAGGGAATTTGAGTTGAAAAAATGGAGACTATGGTCGAGATGATTAATGGCAAGGGAATATAAATGAAAAGTTTTGTTGATGGGGTGATTACATGAAAAGTGAGAAATTATGTTTTAATTTGGAAGGGGCCTCATAATTGGCAATAGTGGTGATGAATATGATGGGGATATTATCATTGTTATTATAGATCATAGTTTTATGATTATCTTCTCATCATGATTTTTTCGTGACTGCAGGTTCGCATGCGTTGCAGATTCACATAATCTTCTACCTAAATAAGTTGCATTCCGCCAAATATAGCGGAAGGGTTGTGCTATGTATGAAAGCTCCCCCCCAACCGAAGAGTTTTCTCAACCTCGAGTAAAGAAGAACAAGGCTTGGGAAAATTTGGTAGGGTATCTACTAGATCAACATTATCACATCTCCTAACTATTGATAATAAAAAGAGGGTACATAATTTTTCTTACCTTTAGGATTTGGATGGTGGCAGACACGAGATGATGATATGTGGCAGAAGCTTGGATAGATCCTACGGTGGCTAGAGTTGATTTGTAACAATTTGCAACAATCAAAGAGTCAATTTGTAATGCCCTCTTCAACACTAGTATTTTTCTCTCTTTTGGAGAGGATTTTTTCCTACGGATTTTTCTCATTTTCTCAACTTGTGAGAGTCTATTATGTACTTGGGTACTTAAGAAGGCCTCATTGCCAAGACTCAATTTTTTCTTATGTTTACTCCCTATGTTTTGCTTAAGTGGGTGTGTTAGTGTTCTTTTCCAATGCAACAACCTAGTGTTAGTTGCAAGCTCACATAGGCATCCATATTTGTCAAATTGTTAGAGTTATCATTTGCTAATGTTGGGCCTCTTCCAGTGGTTATATATAACAAGCATCTTCTTGTGTCGCAACAACCTAACACATATATAGATTATTTATTTTTTCTATGGATTATAGGTTCATTTAAGATATCGGTTAGACCCAAATTTCTACACTAGCAAGCCAATTTTCATCATGGAACAACATGTCATGTGTCTCGTACACATGTTTGAGTTGAATTGAGTTGAAATTCAAGTATCTCTTCAATCCGGTTTTTGACCAAACTCTTATTTGTATTTTTAGTCAATTTGATGCCCAATATATGTAGAAAATGCCCCCCTATCTCTATTTTGTGGTGCTATATCAATTAATGTTGATCTATCCATTTTGTTTCAACAGACTTTTGGGTCAGTGACATTATGCATTTCTATTAATGAATATTTATTTACTTCAAGTTGATAAGACGTGATTACTTTTTTATCTTGGTTTTGCAAACAAGCCCTAAAGTATTCTATTGGGGGTTGGCTAAACGTTCTACTTTTGGGTTTTCTGGTAGGAATTGGTCGGACAAAATCTCTATTTTTTGTTGTTTAAATTATCTTTCTGAATGCATAAATAGATTCAGCGTGCTGAAAAACCCATAGAACACTTAGATTATACAAACTTAACCACTAAAATATGCAGATCCAACCATTCATTATCAAATTTCGAGCAAAATCAAATGAAAAAAATTAACAGAAAACCACCCCCAAAAAGATAAGATAGAACGTTTAGACTAATGCATTCTATTGTACCCTTGTACCCTCATACGTGAAGCCGATTAACCGGCCAAACCTTCTATTGGATGGCCCCTCGTACGTGGAGCCGATTTACTGGCCAAACCTTCTATTCGACAATCTACATCAAAACAGATATATATGGTTGAATGGGTACTACAGCTGCCAAATAGGCATACACAGACAACTGGAGGGTTTCGATTGAAAGAACAGATTACACAAGCTCGGTGTTCAAATGAGATAGCAACAATTCAGACATTGTCTGAAGAAGATGGGTTTCTTTGCAGTCAGCAAAATGACTGACTTAGAAGAAAATTATTTGCAAGGAGATTAGAGCGTCTTTGTCGAAGTAAAACCTGCAGGCATTTTACATATCAGGAGTTGCAATCTGCCACTTCTGGCTTTTCAACAGGTTGCATTTCTAATTTTCCTCTTGGAGTTTTTCATTTATGTGCTTATGTATTGAATGGAAAATCTCCCTTTTAATTGTTTATTAATCCTGCGAACACACTTCAGTTGTGTGACGTCCTTTTTCTTGCCGGGAATTTTATAGCAAGAGGCTGGAGTCAAGTGTACAGAGGACTTTTTCCTGATGGACAATCGGTGGCAGTGAAAATCTTGAATTCTTCACCCAAAACAGAGTGAGTTTTCTGAAGTTGAGATTCCTACTCCATTGAAGCACAACCACATCATTACACTTATTGGTTACTGTGTAGAAGGCCTTAGCCGCGTTCTGGTGTATAATTTTGGACGTGAGATAAGGGCACTAATACCGCCTCACTTATCTGGTCAAAGTGGACTGTAAATCTAGTAGCAACTATGTCCGAAGTCAAAGTTTCACCACTGTGTTGGAAACTTTGACTCTCGAGTTCGTGGCCAATTTTAAGATAACCCAGATCGTCAAATTTAAAAAAAACGACTGGAAAAGGTGGAACTTTGACGGTAAAAAAAACACCCTGTTAAAAAATGGCGCAATTTGAGTGCCCCACAATCCAGAGGTAAATTTGAAGAGAATCTTGATGATATTTGACGATCAAAAAACCACCCTGTTAAAAAATGGAGCAATTTGAGTGCCCCACAATCCAGAGGTAAGCTTGAAGAGAATCTTGATGATATTTACTCAATAGAATAATCACAACGTCATGTATTTTATGGCAGGGTCTTTCATTTTCTCTTTTCTGATATTTGATTATAGCCCTAGCTATTTCAGGAGGCAAGGAGAAGCCAGTCCTTCCTTGGACAGTGTGATTGAAAGTGGCTGGAGTTGCTGAAGTATTAGATTACTTGCGTAATGGCTTTTCTCAATCTATCATTCACGGAGATGTGAAGTCTTCCAATATCTTGCTTTCTGAAGAGTTTGAACCATCCTTTCACCGGAAGAAGCATCGAGACTAAATTTGACAGTTAAGTATTCCAAGAAATTTTGGTGATCTAGAGTTTTAAATTGAAACTTGGAATTCTGCACTAATGGAAATTTCAACAGAATTAGTGTGGTTTTAATTGTAATAGTTATCAGATTTTGGGCTAGCAAGGTGGGTACACATTTGGGCTATGCAAGGTGGGCTAGCAAAGTGAGTACATTTGGGTATGTTTTAGGAACATTTGGGTATGTAAGCATATTCCTAGTTTCAAGTGGCCAGTTTTGGATTAATGCTATCCAATTTGTAACCATACTGTTCACTCATTGTGAGTGTAGTTTAACAGGTATCTCGCTCCAGAATATTTTGTTTATGGAAAGGTTAATGACAAGACAGATATGTATGCATTTGGTATGGTCCTTCTTGAGCTAATAACTGGAAGGAAGCCAATCGATACAATAAATCCCAAGGGTCAAGAAAGCCTGACTTTGTGGGTAAGTTTTGGTTTTAACAGTTGACTCTCTACTCCATGTTTATTTATATTGATTATCCTTACTTATGGGCTCATGTTTAACCTTCTGCAGGCAAGGTCGCTCTTACAAGACAGGAATATGAGAAACCTTGCTGATAAATGTTTGCAAGATGTTTCTGACACAAATGAGATGGGACAGAATGATGCTTGCTGCTACACTTTGTTTAAGGAAAACACCTCATTACCGGCCTTGCATGAGCTGAGTAATTTATCTTTATCTATTCATTTCTATATGATTCAGGAGTTTGTTGACTTCCATGAATGTATATTACAGTTACTACCTCTTAGTGTGTTTTTCAGTGGTATTATTAACCTGCAAGAATGGCTTTAAAGTTTATGGTACAATTTTTCTTGTATTTTCTTAATGTTACTAAACATCCTGTGTTAACCGCATGAATTCATCTTTGCTTTCTCTTTGATACCTAAATATGATTCATGGAAGACTTTAAAAGTACTACAAGGAGAAGATGATATAACTGACTGGGCATGGTGCTGGAATACAATGATCAAGCATACGAATACTTCAGATGAGGATGACATAGTAGTAAACCAGGGGGACCATGATATCAAAACCCATCTCACCTTTGCATCCTTGGGGTGGACGATGATATGGTGTCGTTTAGTAGCATGGATCACAGCATAGGCACTTTGCAAGCAAATAATTCGTTGGAAGATTATTTGCTGTGCCGATGTAGTAATTCATCAAGCTTTGATTAATTCAGGATTGAAAGAAGTCATTTTTCTTGCCAGTGGCACATTATTTTATGGTTGCTTTATAGGTTTTCCATGGCCACAGTGGTTTCATATTCTTCGTATGGTCAAGAACGCGAAGTAATTATGATGGACTCGAAGAATAATTAATTTCAGCTAAGCATTGTATGAAAACCTAAGGGATTGAACATTGCCTTCATTAAAGCATGCCTTGAAGTTAGAGACAAGCTCATGGGTGGAAAGGAAGATCAAGATACCATACTCCATTATCTTGGCTGCAAATCTGGGCAACGTTTGCCTAGATGGCTTCTGTTTTGTTCGCATTCTGAATTTTTCTCCGTGTTGTGTTCACATTTCTACTTCTTACTGCCAAATCTCATGTAAATAGTGAAAAGGATCTACGGTGTTAGCAGGGTTACACTGCTGCTGGGTAGGCAAGGACAGCAGAAAGAGCTACCCACTGCTAACCAGTTCTCATGGATGCCAGGTTGATTGATCAAATGGATCAAAGCAGGTTTGCAGAGGTAGATCTAGTGATAATTTGGTGGATATTTTTTTTAACCATGGGAATTGGTAAGATCTACTGATAATTTGGTAGATCATTTTTTTAACAATGGGAATCCTTAACTCGTTGGAATGATTTGGGTTGGGGCCAGGATCAAACTTACTGGCTGCCCTATAACCCAAGAGTATATCCAATAACCATAAGCCAGATATACCAATAATTTGTGACTTAGCAAGGGCCAAGGCATCCCAAGGCACACTGGAGTGGACCTCTATCTTGGGGGTGTCTACCCTTCTAACCTTATCATAACGGGCCGACGTGTCACTCTTGGGAATTGAACCAGGGTGGGGAGGATAACAAACATGTTACCCAATCACCCGAGCTAAACCTATGTGACTTGTAAATTTGAAGGACATGGGGGTGGGCTTTGATCCACTTATATGTGCACCGGTCATATTTAATATAATCTCTTTGAGTGCAACCACACAAACTCCTCACTTTCCACCATTAAATTCAACCCCTTTAGACATTACATAGATATTAATTCATTATTCTTGTCATGTTGAAAATCATTTGCTATGGAAAGTAAATAAATTTTGCATTTGCACTTGCGCTGTCGATACATTGGAGTGCATGAAATGAAGAACACATGCTTTCCCTTTTTAGATAGCTTTGAAAATAAGCATGGCAAATGTTTCTGGTATAGACCATTCATTTGGATGTCATCAGTTTGAACTTTGTAGTATGCACTTATATAACGTTTTGATCTACGAATATTTATCAGGATGTTTTCTTGGGATGTTTTGGATTTTCTTAGTTCTATCGTACTATTTGCGTTTATTTTGTTGGGCAATTGCGTTTATTTTGTTGGGCAATGTTATCTTTGGGTGAAATCAATTTTGGCTGAAAAATGTAAAGATTCTCCTTCAGGAGAGATCAAGGGTTAAATCTGCTCTTAATCCTATTGACATATTACCACATCAGTGTCCATTTCATGGAAGATTGAATTCAACACTTTCACTATTTCATAGTGCAGAATGGTTGCAAACTCAATCTTTGTACTAAAGGAGTTAAAATCCCTGTAATTAGCCTTTACTGTTCTATTCCATAAAATATTATCTTCTTAGATGTTGGAGGAAATCTATGACACAGAAAAAAGTGTCGGTTTTTGTGCAAAGCAATTATAGAAGGGATGGCATTAAACTGTCCAAGTTTCATAGCCAAGCTGTCATGCCAGAGTTCAGGCTACCTGCCCCGTTATTTTCAAACCTCCGGTGTGGTAACTTATCAGTGAAGATTAGTACTTCAACTCTCCTAAAACATTCTCATCCAACTTTATCCAACTTTATAGGGTTATGAGCAAAGTTGGCAATGGAATACCTAATGTTCATTTTTAACTTTATAGGGTTATGAGCAAAGTCATAGTTATAAGGCCTCAAAGATATCCTGCAGTCTTCAAAGAATAAGAACAAGAAGAATATATCCTTGATGATCGCCTAGACAAGGAAATAATGGCAAAGCATTACAAATTGAGACAAAGCCATTTGACCTAAATGGCCATTAACTTAATATATCAAGATATGTTAAAGGGGTTTGATCCCTTTGGTTAATTGAATGAGTTTATTGGAGACGACAACGAAATTTGAAGGGGTGGGCTAAGTGTTTTACGAAGGGCAATATTTTCATATCACCCTTCAACATTGACTACTTTGATTGATTTTTTGAGCAATGCCGCTAAGGTTTGGAATAGTTTGCCACGGATATCAGAAAGCCATGGCATTGGGGAGCTGCTCTGAGGTTTTCCCATGCATCATTTGCATCGACGACAGTTTGGAGTTTATGCGTCTTTGTGTTCTGACGATTTGCATGTAACGCTTATTTAGTGATAGTCTCCTATAGTCAACCATATATTCTCCTTTTGGCAGTGACTCAATTCTCTGCCGTTATATACCATGTCAACTTCTCTGATGCAGGTGTTTATTTTTCTTCTAATTTTTGGATCTGTGCTGATGGTTTCCCTCAGTTTTGAATTTTGTTTATTTGCTTAGTGTTTTCTGTTAATTTTTCATGTTTGTGGGTTTAAAGTTCAGTGACTATCTCTTTTCCACCACTTTTTCCTCTGTCCCTCGTGTCAAATCTCTAGCGTCACTGTTTGAAAAAGTCTAGTGGGAATCTGTTGCCCATCACTGTTCATCATGGGGTTTTTTTCCTGTAGAGACACAGCTATTGTTCTAAATCTGCAACTATTCGAGGGTTATATCGAAAAGATGTTGCAAACTGCTTTGATCTGCACTTTGGCCTTTGTCTGAGACCGTTGTCATTTGGAGCATGTTACCTCCCAAAGTCACACTTGTGATTAGGACTTTTCCACCGAGGTTGGCCACTATCACCTCAGTAACCTTGCCTTTCTCACTTTAGAGTCTTAACTAAGGAAGAGGTTCCTAGCCTAGGCACTTCCCTATAGGTTACTAAGCTCAATGTGTATGCAGTATTTAGTATGTAGTGGGAGTAAAAGAAAGCTCAACAACTTAGAACAAAAAGAAAAGATGGAATGAGTAAGTTCTTCCCTCTGAATTCTTTTCAACTTTGATCGTTCTCTCCAACCTTGTAAATTTCTATATATACCTTTCAATAGAATAAGTGTACATATTAGTCTATGGTTAGGCAATACTCATACTTGCTCGCTGTCAATGTTTGCTCCTATTTTTTCTAGATTTCACTCTTTTAGAGTGTCTAGTTCGTTTTCTCATTCCAAAGTTATTATTTTTCTGTCAAACCTAGCCACAGGGTCACAGGATGTTTTGAACCAGTCCTCATGGAAGAGGAATTCAGGTCTTAACATCCCAGTGGCTGTCATCCCTGCTTGGGATTTATTCTGAGTACAGCTACAGAGATCAAACATTGACATATTGGAGAAAGTTGATTAGCTGGAATGGGAGAAAATCCTGCTACAAGCAAATAATTGTAATTGGTACATATTGGTTGCAACAGAACATTTTAGGACTCTTTCGAGGGCTATAAAAGAAGATGGCGGTGTTGGATATGGAAGAGAAAGGCTCCTTCAAGACCAAAATATGTGCTTGGATATATGTTCTTGGATTGCACTGGAAAATAGATTACTTACCCGAGATAGATTGCAGAAAAGAACATTTGAGGGTCCCAAAATATGTTTTCTATGTAAGGATCATGCAGAAACAATAAATTATCTATTCTGTAAATGTCATTATGCCTTGGAGGTTTAGTCTATCATCAAAGATTTGATCGCTAACATTTAAGGAAAGGTAATACAATGAAAAACTATTTGAAGAATGGTTTTTAAATATAATCACACGGAGGATATTTTATCTCTTGGCATCTTCTACATATGGTTAATTTGTCTCCAAAGGAATTTGAAATATTTCAAAAATATAAATCTCCTCCACTTGCCTTATATTGCAAATCGAAGCAAGTTTTGAAATTGGTAAAGAAGTCGCCTTCAGTTTAAAGGACTAGGACTGTCCCAGCTCTATCGTGGGATCAGTCTATCAATATGTAACGTCCCCAACCACCAACAGGTCAGGCAACGTCACTACTCGGAGACTTTACTTAGCTCTGATACCATTTTGTATATTTATATGCATGCATAACTAACACAATTAACAGTTAGAGCACTATGTTCATGTCACTTATTCATGCGGAAATAATACTAAACATTCTGTCTCTATAAGCATACAGACGACATATTCTAACCATACACAGATTAATGTGGAATTAACAGTAAGCCTACACATATAGCATATACAAGCATTACTCATCAATTATAACACATGTACATATACACAGCATGTAAATGAACATAAAAGCGGTACTTATATTTTAATAGGAGACCACCAACTACGTGTAGACCTTCCACGAACCTCCCAGCCTTAGACCACACTGCTCATCACTCTCAGTAGTGGGTCATCCCCAAGCTGGGACTAAACTCCACTGGGCAAGGGATTCCTAGGCTAGGCAAGGTCAATAGGAAAGTCACACAGTTTAAGAGGAAGGATTCTCTCCTAGGAGCCACTTACGCCCACTGCTCACAGACTCTCATTCCCCACATGCCTATCCCACCCCAGGAGTATACACCTTCACTGTCACACAGTCCATCGACTGCTCCACCTCCCTTTCGAGGCTTCAACAACACGTTGGACCAGAATTCTCAGAGCTCTGTAGCAGCTACGGGACTTCCTCCAGGAGAACTCACTTCCTCAACACACTCTCTCCCCTGGAGAGAGTTGCTCACAGGCCTAACAACCTGCTTCTTCATTCCACAACAACCTCTCTCACTTGGAGAGAGAGTTGCTCACGGGCTTGACAACCCTCCTCTTCAAACCACAATAGCAAAGTCGGGTAAGGCAAGGGATGGCTCAGTAAATTACAGAGGTGCACGATGGCCACGGGTTCAGCAATGGCGGAATTGGCTAGCTGCATGCTTGCTCAGTGCGTGAGTGAACTTGTGAGGAGAGATGGGGTAGACTGGTCTAGCATAGCGAAGATGGTGAGAGCGTGAGAGCCAAAACTCTCTGTGCGTGAACCTCCCCCCCACCCCACGTGAGTGAATGAGTGAGTCCCCTTAAAACTGCATGTGCCTGAGACGAAACATGTCGCTCATGAAGCACGTTCCTTTCCATTTGGAAGTCACCCGTCCTCCCAAAGGAACTTAGGATATAAATATATCCTTCTAATCAGCTTTTGGAATAATAATAAATTATTATTCTCTTGGACTTAAGCCCTTAGACTTAGCCCCTCTTTCCAACCTCTCAGCCCCCTCTCCCTTACACAGCTTAGTGGAGCTTAGTCCCCCATACTCTTTCTTCGTGGTCGGTTTACACGCAGCGATGTTTTTATATTAATAATATGAATATTTACATGTACAAAATAGGCTCCTGGCCTTTAACACCTAGACTCTCTGGCCTAATAAACACATAAGCCCATAACTTATAATTGCTTGGCTCACCAGCCTACAAAACATGTTACAATTCATAAATACAACTAGAGCTCGTCCTTGGGGATATTACACAATACAAGTTTCTCTAATGGACCTCCATAGGTAATCTAGGTCAGGGAGGAGCGAGGGGTCTCATCTACATCACAGCAGATAGGAAAGTTTACTTGCAGTTTGAAATGGGCAGAAGTAGAAACAACTTCATTGAGCTTCAGGCCCTATTATCCTTAAGAATGCCCTAGAAAGGAATATAAAAATCTTGAAGGCTTGTGGAGATTCACAGCTCGTCTGTGACTGAATGTCTGGAAAGCACAGGTTCGAAATTTACATCTTACAGCACTGGTGAACAAGGCACTCGGCCTCTCTCTCCATTTTGAAAAAATAGATATTCAGCACAGTTGCAGGGAGGGAGATCGGATGGCAGAGGTGGAAACGATGTTTCCTGAGAGGCACTTACAGGTTTGGGGTGGTACAAATGTTGTGGATGGTCCTCAGACCATTAGAACAGTGACCTGAGTTCTCTGAATATACTTTCTGGAATTTCATTTTCCGAATATTCTAGGTACCACCTTATGAGTAGCTGATATGTTATTGCTCTTTAAAGATCATTATTAAAGATATTTTGTAAGTCTCAGAGACAAAATCAGATTCATAGATTACACATCTCTTTCATATTAATAATGCATTTCATTTTTCTTTAGATGTCACTGGTCTCTCTAGATGTCGATATGATTAGTGAATATATATTTTTATTAAATTTATAGACATTTTATTAAATCATGTAGCATTAAACATTAAAGTTGACATGGACAAAATGTATCGGCTCAAAAAAAAACTAAAATTGACATGTTTAGTAGCAATAAGTTCCCTTTTCACTATTCTGGACGAATTTTTAATTAAATATTTTAAACTCTTTTAAACCGATACTTCTTTTGTCGGCTATAGTTCTTATACACATAAATAAAGCAATCACTAAGATTTAAAAACAAAATTTGATCCATTCATTTTTTACAAATGATAGGACCAAATGCATTTTTCAAACCGCCAAACTGTTGGTTGGATAATGTACCGTTTCATAAAATAAATAAAAAGTCGCTTGCCAATAATCCGGTGGCTTCATCGCCCACATTCAAGGGTCATATGCTATAAATCGAACATCCAAGAATTAAATCAATGTTA
>JASDQU010108097.1:13968-26856 GCA_032191745.1 Picea mariana
GTCATTCAGTGCTCTGCAAAGAGTTTAAAATAAGCATAATTGTTTAAGCTTGGTAACAAATGATTCACCCCCCCCCTCTCATTTGTCCAACACTACATGCATTACATATAATCTAGACGATGTCACATAAAGTAAGTTGCCAATCATTGACCTATACAAACTCTGATATATAGACTTTGAATCATTGTATTTACTTAACTTACATTTGGTTTGCATAGGAGTATTGACTAGTTTGCAATCTTCCATTCTAAACCTCTTTAGAATTTCTTTGATATACTTGGTTTGAGAAATAAAAATTCCTTGGTTGCTTTGACATATATGAAGACTTGAAAAGAAGGATAGTTCTCCAAGTAATGACATTTCAAATTCATTCTGCATAACCTTTGCATATTTCTAGCTCAACCTCTCATCATCACTTCCAAAAATAATATCATCAACATAAACTTCAATTAATAAAATACTATGTTGAGGTACCTTGATGTAGAGGTTGTTGTATACATTTCCTTTTATGAACCTTGTGTATTGTAGATATCTATCCAATATAGAGTACCATGTTGTAGGAGCTTCTTTTAAACCATACAAGGCCTTCTTCAAACTGCACACATAATATTCATTCTCTGACAGCTGAAATCCTTTTGGTTGTTCAATGTAGAATTCTTCTTCAAGTTCCGCATTTGGAAACCTTGATTTCATGTACATTTGATACACTTTGATATTATTGCAGCATGGATAAGCTAATATCAATTAGATTCCTTCCATTCTGGAAACTAGGGAAAATGTCTCTTCAAAGTTAATCCCTTCAACATGTGGGTATCATTTACATACCAATCTAGCTTCGTTCCTTGTAACATGTCCATCTTCATTCAATCTATTTATGAAAACCCACTTTGTTCCAATCACATTCTTGTACCTTGGTATTGGAACCAATTCCCAAGTGTCATTCTTCTCTATTTGATCCAATTTTTCTTTCATGGCCTTTTCCTAGAATTCATCCTTGTTGGCCTCTTCAAAGCTATTTAGTTCAATCATAGATAAGAGTGTTAGATGCAGTTATTCTGGTGAAATAATTCTTCTTCTAGTCTCAACTTGTTCATCCTTGTTTCTGATAATCTAGTCTGAAGGATGATTCTTCTATACTCATTTTCTAGGTGTCTTTGGAGGCACTTTCTAAACTTGATCTACTACTTCTTTATGATCTTCTTCATCTTCCCCTTCTACTACTTCTTCAACATTTTCTTCTTCTTTGTAAACCTAATCCACTCATTCCTTTTCTTCTTCCTTTAATTTTCATCCACTTGTTCATCAATTGTTACATTGATGTTTTCCACAACTTTGTTGAGCCTTATATTGTAACACTTGTATGATTTCCTTGTGTTTGAGTAACTAACAAGTACTCCTTTGTCCACATGAGAGTCAAACTTTCCCATTCTTGCATATTCTCTTTTAATGTACCATTTTCTTCCGAACACTCTAAAGTGCTTCACATTTGTTGGTCTTCCTTTCCATAGCTTGTAGGGAGTTTTGTTATTGTTTTTTCTGAGCATTACTATGTTTTGAATGTGAACTATTGTGTGCACTTCATGTGTCCAAAAAACAGTTGTCAATTTAGAATCCATTAACATTGTTCGAGCCATTTCATGTACTGTCATATTCTTTCTTTCAACAACTTCATTCTGTTGAGGTGTCCTAGCAACAAAGAATTGCCTTTTTATTGCATGCTTGCTGCATAAATCCATAAATTCCTTTGAAGTAAACTCTCCTCCATTATCAGATCTCAAACATTTGATTTTTTAATCCATTTCATTTTCAACCATTTCCTTGTAAACCTTGATGTTTTCAAATGCTTTTGACTTATTCCTGAGAAATCAAACTATAGACATTCTTGTATAATCATCAACTAATAACATATCGTGTTTCTCACCTTTTACAACCTTTGTTCTAGTTGGTCCAACTAGATCAATATGCACAATTTCTAGTGGTATTTTTGTTGATTATTCCTTTGATTTGAACATTTTCTTTGTTTTCTTTTCTCATTGACAATGCTTTCATAATGTGTTGGTTTCTTTTGTGATCTGTGTAATTTATTTGATTGCTTCCATTTTGATGACTTTGACAAGATTATCGAATTTTATGTGACCTAGTCTTTTGTGCCATAGCCAACCTTCATATTCCTTTCCTAGACAACGATTTTCATTTCCAATTTAACTTAATACATATATGTTACTTAAAGTTCTTGCAGCTATTGCAATCAATTTTCCTGAACCTCCTTTTCTTATCTCACACTTCTATGAATTGAATGTAATTTTATGACCTTGGTCACACATTTGACTTACACTTGAAAGATTATGTTTCATATCTTCCACTAGTAGAACATTTCCTGCCTTGGTATTCTTGTTTCCAATTTTGACTGTTCCCTTTCCAATGATTCTAGCTGAGTCATCATTTCCAAAAGAGACTAATCCATCTCTTTCCTTTCTTGATGTATGAAAATGGTCTTCATCACCATTCATGTGTTTTTAACAACCATTGTCAAAACACCAACCACATTTATTGTGTTTATCCTGTAGAGCGAGTGTGCATTCTTCATTTTAAAATTGATCCTACTTTCTTATCCATATTCTCTGTTGAGGTTCCTATCTGTGATTGTTGTTATTCTATTGTGATTCTCTAGGAGGGACTATCATTCTACAATCTTTGGTCATGTGTCCAAATTTGTTGCATTTGTAGCATTCCACTTCAGTGCTCAATGATTCAAACCTGTTGTAGCTTCTTCTCTGTGTTTCATTAGGCCTTATTGGATAACCATTTTTTGCATTACTTTTGAGGTTGTTGATGTTCCTTATATTATCTCTACAATTTATATCTTTATGTCCAAAATTATTACATGAATAACATAAACCAAAAAATATAGTTTGATACCTTAGAGTTGAAAATATTTTGAAAGGAGTTAATCTTCTAAATCATTCTTCATCCTGAGTCCCGCTTGTTTTTGAATGTTGTTGATTTTGAAATCTGAGTCTTCTAGGTGGAGGAGTGTCCTTGTGATCTTCCCTGTAAAACTTTTTGTCCCCTCTAACTATTTTTGCATAGCTTATTGGTTGTGTTTCTTTATCTGTGGTTTTGGAGATTGAGCCTCTTTATATCTGATTGTATTAGACTTTTCATGATGTGACCTTTGACTGTTGATAATATTATCCAAAACCTTTTAATTGTTCTACATATTCTTCTGTTGAATGTATTTTCTCAATGTAACAACCTTTGCTTCCAAATTTCCAATGATCATGTCATTTTCTTCCAGTTGTTCTTTGAGTGCTTCTTCGATTCTTTTGTCTTCTCTTATTTGAACCTTTAATTTAGTGATCATCTTCTCTAGTTCTTCAATGTTTGAATTTTGATTGTCTTATTTATTGTCTAGTTCTTCCTAGAGTTTCTTGTTTTTCTTCTTTTCTCTTGTTATAACTTCTATAACACTCCAAAATTATTCTCTGTAGTGAAATTATACTTCTTCATAATCCTCTTCAGTGTATTTTTTATTGGAGTCGTCTATTTCCATGTATAGAACTCTTTTTGTCTCACTTTCACTGACTTCATCTTCATATGATGAGGAGCAGTCATCTTTGGTGCAAAAATATTTCTTGAATACTTTCTTTTTGGTTCTTTTTCCTTTATATGATTGTTTGTTGTTTGAATCTTCCTCTTCATGTATTTTCTTTTTATTGTGAGGACATTTGTTATCAAAATGAACAATACAATCACAATTAAAACAAATCAATGTAAGATTACCTTTATATCTACTGCCAGTTCCCTGTTTCAATCTTCTGACAAAGTTGGCCACTTCTTCATCATCTTTCAAGATTTCATTGCTGCTACTATATAATTTTTCCTATTTATTTCCCTTTTTCTTTGACCTTTTAGATGCTTTTGTAATGACCCCAGCCGTTATGACTACAAGCAAAGCAGAAGGTGCAATTTTTTTTTTGTTTTTAGGAAGGAAGGCAACGGAGACAAACAATCGAACCACACAATCTGACGACGAAAACAATATCATAGATCAGACAACAACAACTATGAATCCATGCCTAGCACAAGGAGCAACTGGGAAAAACATGTGTAAATCAAAGAATTAAGCAAACTACCCACCCGACACACACAACACAACAACGCCTACAAGCTAAGGACAACATCCACAATCCCAGCCCAACGGTCTTGATGACCAGTAACTAGAACCTCTATGGCGCGCAAACCAAATGCATGTAGGCATTACAACCCCAGTGCCAAAAACAAACTTACAATGATCAACAACACCCACAATGAGAAGAACAGACTTCGACCAAGCTATCATTCGCCTCTATCCAATAGGGAATGCCATGATCCCCTCATCAAGGATCATGTCGTCCCCAGGTGATAGGTGTGACAATAACCCTAGCGCAACACAACCTATCTAGACAAAGGGCTCAAGATAAATCCAATGTGCTAGGATCCTAACAACTGTCAAGAAGACTACACCCACACCCCCAAGAAACAGGTCGACAGGACACAAGATGACATCACTCCAAGGAAAAAGGACAAGCTCAAACATGACTTCGCCAGCAACCCAAACCATTTAAGAAAGAGCTATAAGAGCAAAGGAGTGAACGGTAACCAAAATACTATGGTCAGAAATGTTATCATAAGGTGACCTAAGTTAGGCACTGAACAACATCAAGAAATGTTGATTAACAAATACCCACTGTCCATTAAATTAAGTGAACTACTCAATCATGTTTCTTATATAATAATCGATTTGTTGTCTAAATCAACAAGTCTGAATTAAAAAAATACAAATCTAAATTAACGAATTAACCATATATAACAATAATAACAATATCAATATATAACGCTATTAAAAATATTAATATATAACCCATTGTCTATAAAGTGCCATTTGGATGTCGTTCTTTATTCCATTAGAAAACACGTTGTCCTTCAGTTGTATTTTCAATTAGCAGTATGTGTCTTGGTGTAATCAATTCGCTACAAGCATGTTGGGTAAGACATTCAATGTTAATCTCTAACTATGTTGTTCGGTATATGCTATATGGTTGCTGACTATTATTATACATAGCGCAAATGAAAAGGTTGTCACTTATTTATGGTTATTGTCAACGCTGGCATACCATCAAATTTACTGCCAATATTTACTATCGATATATTTCTTTAAGACTGTTAGGAATCAAGGTATTACTGTTACATCGCATCCATGGGAAAATCTAAATCATTGACAAAAGTGAATATAAATAGTTGTTATATAATGAAATAGAAAAAAATCCCTATTGCACAATATCTAGAGAATCATTGTCACGATAACATAATTAAAATTGCATTACTAGTTCATTGTGATAGAATATTAAAATCGCATTACTAAAATTCCATCACATAAATCGTTGCCAATGATAGCACATTTAAACTCGTTGGGTTCATTAGTGAACATTTCTAATTTTTATCATCAAGGCGATGAGTTTTATTAATGAAAAACATAGTCCAATAAGTATTAAAAAAACGCATTGATCTTGCTCTCAAGAAGTTAAAGGAATGCAAGATCGCAGTGAATGGAACAGTAAAAAAAAATGCAGTGTAAGATTCACCATCAACTGTAATGAGTTACCCATGAATTTCATGGTTGAGTGGATTAAAATGAAAGGAGAATTTCGCCATCAGAATAGAATGATTTGCAGAGGGAGAAATTTCGTGGTTGAAGAAATTAAACACAAGGAAAATTTGTCAACCAACCATAATGATTGCAGAGGGAATTCACAGTGGAAACTCAATAGAATATAAATACTAAAACCATTTCTGAACAATAAAATCCTCTCTAAATAATAAAATATTTTCTGAGTGGTAAAAACATGGGTGAAGTGATATTGCAGTGGGTCATTCGCAGTGATAATCACAGACAAAAGTAATGAAATGCAGAGTAATTAAAGATTCAAAATGTACTTTATGAAGGGTAAGTCTGTTTCCTATCGTGGTGTGATGTCGCTGACTTCCACAGGTTAAAAAAAAAACAGTCAACAAGGACGAATCCACTGCTAATCGAGGCATGATTTTGCTGAGTTTTTCATAGAAAAACGCATCTAATTAATGGGTAAAATCACAGACCATATGTATTAAAAACCACCAAGTCAATTCACCATCAAAGGTGATAATCACAAAGTTAATTGGCAGACCAGATGTATAAAAAAAACCACACAGTAAATTCGCCAGGAAATGTATCAAGCACAGACTTAAATTGCCAGGAAATGTATTGAAAATGCAAAGATACTTCGCTAGGAAATGCATTAAAAACGTAGACTTAAATTGCGGCCAAGAAAGGTACTAAAACATAGAGTTACTTTGCCAGGAGATGCATTAAAACATAGATATCAAAACGTAGAGGATCATAAGTGGTTCGCTGCGGGAAAGGATAAACAATTGCAGAGATAATCAATCGCAACAAGGCATAAGACAATCACTCAACCATGAACAATCAACACGGGTAGACAACTAGGAAACTATCCTTCGCACATCATCCATGCACAAAAAAGAAGGGAATTAGAATCTATAGGTCGCTATCAACCGAAGTGACGACCGTCGATTCGGCTCCTGGCTGACTACTTGGGCGTGAACTGATGATCTAGGGGCAAGGATGAAAGATAAAGCACAAACTCTTCAAATAATCAATAAAACAAACAAAACATTCATAACAATCAAGTATCAGTGGTCAAGGAGATCAAATCGATGCAGCGAGTGTAAAGCTATGATGATTTTAAGTTCTTGATTAAAAACACTAATTAAAAAAAATTTCTTTACACAATAAACATACAGAAATGAAAGCGCAAGATCAGTAGTAATCTACCATGGAAAATAAAATCATGAGTACCGTAGGCCAAGGTGACAGCTCTGATTCGTTGTCTTGCACGCTCCATGTAGCTCCCGCTTTCCGACCAATGTGACTTCACCAATACCTCCCATCCAACGCTAGGGGTAATCTTCTTCCCCCTTAGCTCCCCGAGACGCAAAGGGGCCACACACTCTAAACCAAAGAACAACTAGCAACCAGCTCGCCTCAAAAGGTCTATCTACCACTCATACCCAAGCTGGGTATCCCAACTCCCACAAGAAAAGTCAGTCAAGTCAAAAAATTTGCAGCGTAACATTACGCATAAAAGAAGAGATGCATCCTCCTCCTCCTCCCTCCTTTATATAGAGTTTTTAAGTGATTTGTTTCCCAAATTCCCATTTAATTTATTTTTCAATAATTTAATTTAGAAAAATCCTCCCCCATACACATGTCACCCATCCCCTTCGTTGCACTAGAAATTAATTTCATTAATTATTTAATTACTCCTATTTCCCTCACCCACCTAAAAGTATTCCTAGAATCACTCCTAGGTGTCCCCATATTCCCTTACACATTTTAATGACTTACGCCCTTGCTAAATTCCTAGTTGAGTTCAATTGAGAAAGTTCTTAAAGGCAAGATTCTTTACTAAGTTAGTCATTCTTCTTTTTCTTTATGTTTTGCTTTTTCTTTATGTTTCTTCCTTTTTCCCTTAGTTTCCTCATTCTTTTTAAGTTCCCTCTTTTCCCGTTTTATCTAAAACTCAAATTAGCAAGTGTATAAAATTACCTTTTACCCCTCTTTCCTTTTCATTAATAAATTTTAATTAGCAAAAGTAGAAAAACAATCAATTCCCTTTTAAAATTTTAATCCCTCAATATAATTTCATTTTAATAAATTATTTGAATTTCTTACCCTCTTTTCGTGACATGTTTAATAATAATTATTATTATTATTATTTACCGCAGGTATCCCTTAGACCTAGATTTTAATTTCTGAGGATGGGTGAGATTTTTATTAGGGAATTTGTTTTTAAATCTTTCTTATCACATCATTCGCTCTAAGGCCTCCTAGGTTTATTCACTTATTAGTTAACAACGTGAAGTGCCCTTCAGGATGAAATAAGTGCTCCAAGGGTGCCACTCGCCTCATTCAATTTCCCTTGCATGACGTGCCCTTTAGGACACACTGCGTGCTCCAAGGGTGCCACTCGCCTCTTGACTGACTTGGTAGACATAAAAAAACCCTGGAGTCAATACTCTACCAGGTGATCTTATGGGATACTAAGGGCCTCTAAGGAATAAGGCCCCTTCCTTATTGCGTGCCCATTAGAATCATCGTGAGAGACTGTCGCAGTTTTCCCTCACAACATCGTGGGTCTTCTCGAACTAGGAAATCGTTAACCTACAATTCGAGCCACGGCAGGAGTGCCAGCAGGTTGTGGTAGGGTTGTTGTCCACACCTCTCCCTCAACGTCTATGGTAGTCGTGCGTGACCCCTCTACTCCACGTGTGAGTCTTGTCGACAAGATATAGTCAGCTTGCATCATCAATGAATCATGTTAGAAATAATTCCATAATCATAACATCTAATCAGATGCATATATCTCATATATACAACAATCAAACCCCTATAGTCCACTCCCTGACTCAGTCCAGAGTCCCAGGGTTTCATCGATGCCTTTGCATCCTCGAGGTCCAAAATCCTTCACACTCAAGAGAACAAATTCAATAACACTTGTCTATGTCAATACAACAAAATAACATGTCATCATATCCACAATGCCTCATAATCATAATCAAACACCCACTAGTGTAATAATCTGGATCACCTGAAAGCAATTGTTCTCAAAGAATAAGTTTGCTTAGTGCGCGCAAGAGCGGGATGTTACATACACCCCCTCTTGGTCTAAAATTTTTCCCAAAGTTTCACAGTATATAAGTGTTGAAATGATGTGTATCACAATGTCATAATTCTATCTATCAAACAAAAATGGAAACTATTGGCGCCTATCGTATGCGTCCTCCCAAGTCGTCGAGTGAGGACTATAGTTGTCCCACTAGACCTTGACCTGATCTACTATTCGATCTTGTAGCTGTCGAATGCGATGATACAGGATGTAGATTGACTCATCCATGAGCACCCCCTCGTCTGATACCTGCAATGAACTCATTTCAATAACATGTGTAGTATCACTAATATAATGTCTCAAAACAACTACATGAAAAACATCGTGCATATGCCTCAAAGAATTAAGCAAGGCTAGTCGATAGGCCAAGGGCCCCTTCCTCTCCACAATCTCGAAAGGTCCTACAAACCTAGGAGAGAGTTTAGTTTCCTTTCCAAACTTGATCGAACTCTTATGCGGGTTTAACCGCAAGAAGACTCGATCGCCAACTTCGTAACTACGATTGATATGGTGTGCATCAACATAACTCTTCTGTCGATCTTGCACTTCTTTGATCCTTTGTCTTATTGTTTGAATTTTATATTCCATTTCTTGGATCGCTTCTGGTCCCACTAGGACCCTATCCTCAAGTTGATCCCAACTCAAAGGTGTCCGACACGGTCACCCGTAAAGAAACTCAAAATGCACCATCTTAATGGTGCTTTGGTAACTATTGTTATATGTGAATTCCACTAGTGGAAAGAATTGTTCCCAATGCTTATGTTGGTCCATCACATACATGTGCAACATGTCTTCTAAGATTTGTTTTGTTTTTTTGGTCTTCCCGTCAGTCTCTGGGTGATATGCAGTACTAAAGTTAAGTTGGGTTCCCAAGGCCTCTTGGAAACTAGTCCAAAATCGTCTGGTAAACATCGATCCTTGATCGGATATAATCCTCTCAGGCACGCCATGTAGCCTCACAATCTCACTAATAAAAACTCTAGCTATGTCAGGTGCCTGATATGTCGTACGCACAGGAATAAAATGAACACTCTTTGTCAAAGTGTCAAATACCACAAAAATCGAGTCATGTTTCCTTACCGTCAGTGGAAATCCAACAATGAAATCCATAGAAATGACCTCCCATTTAGGTTTTGGAATAGCGTGTGGCTGTAGTAATCCTGTTGGATGTCTATGTTCAGGCTTTACCTGCATAAATTCTAGACATCTGGCCACATAGTTGACTAAGTCTGCCTTCATTCCTTTTTAGAAGAATAAGGGTTTAAGGTCTACCCTCATCTTTGGGACCCTTGGGTGAGCCATGTACACCGCTCTGTGAACCTCATTTAGGATCAAACTCCTCAACTTGTCGTTCGGTGGTACGTAAATTTGATTTTTAAATCTCAATAATCCATCATCGTCAAACATAAGTCCTTAAAATCTTGGTACCATCATTGTGTTGTGTCCGATAAAATCCTTGACCTATATGTACCAATCATCGTCACACTGTAAAGTTAGAATATTTTCACGTAGGTTCATTTGAAGGGGAAACACTGAAAATATGTGTGGTCTCCGACTTAATGCATCTTCCACTCGGTTCACTGTTCCTCAAAATTTTACTTGTTAAGCAATTCCGACCAACGTCGTTGTCGTGCATTCAGGTCGCTTTACGTAAAGATGTGTTGTAGTCCATAGTGGTCCATTTTTAGTTCAAATTTTTCTCCAATAAGGTAGTGTCTCCAAACTCTCAAGGCATAAACAATGGCTAACAACTCCAAATCATGTGTCGCGTAGTTCTCCTCATGCCTTTTCAATTTCCTTGAGATGTAAGCAATCACTCGACCGTCTTGCATCAAGACTCCACCTAAGCTTTCCTTGTATGTGTCAGTGCATACCAAGAAGTTCATGTCCATGTCAGGGAATTTTAGTATCAGTGTTGTTTTCAATAGCTCCTTGAGCCTCTAAAATGCCTCCGTACATTTCTTAGTCCAAACAAACTTCTTGTTCTTCTTCTGTAATTCCGTGATCAGATTTTCTATCTTCGAAAATCCCTCGACAAACCGTCGATAGTATCCTACTAAACCCATGAAGCTATGCACTTCTAGGAAATTCGTCGATGCAGACCATCCCATAATAGCCTTGACCTTCATTGGATCCTTGTCAATACCTTCGCCAGAGATGACATTCCCTAGGTAATGAATCCTCGATTGATAAAATGAGCATTTGGACAATTTCCCATACAATCTGTGCTCTCACAGACACTGTAGTACCAAGTGTAAGTGCTCTTCATGCTCCTCCATTGTCCGAGATTAAATCAAAATATCATCAATGAATACATGGATGAACTTATCCAAGTACTCACGGAACACCCCATTCATTAAACTCATAAATACCCCTGGGGCATTTTTTAGTCCAAACAGTAAAACAGTAAAATTGTAATGTCCAAACCTCGTCTTAAAAGTTGTCTTAGGGACATCATCCTCCTTGATTCGTAATTGGTGATACCTTGATCGCAAATCAATATTCAGTGTTGAAAATAAAGTGGTGATGCTACAGAAAAATTTCTATTGGCCGAAACTTCGACAGGAGGTCAAAAAGTATATCCGGTCCTGCACTAGCTGCACTATTGCCAAACATACCACTAAGAAATAGGGCTTGTACACCCCTCTTCCTACTCCTGATAGGCCATGGGAATCCATATCAATGGACTACATATCGGGCCTCTTGTCCACCAAGTGGGGAATGACTGTGTTTTTTTGGTTGTTGATCGCTTTTCTAAGATGGTGATTATGGTTGCCTGAAAGAAGAGCATCACAGCAGAGGCCACTGCCAATCTCTTCTTTGAATGAGTCTGGGTACATTTTGGAATCCCACAAACCATTGTCTCAGATCGGGATAGTCGATTTCTCAGCACATTCTGGTCGAGCCTTTGGTCATTGCTGGACACCAAGCTCACCAAATCCATGACCTTCCACCCCCAGACAGATGGCCAAACTGAGGTTGTAAATCAAATGATTTTTCATGTCCTTTGCATGTATAATTCAAAGAACCCCCGCACATGGGATGAGAACCTTCCCTATGTCCAACATAGCTACAATCGAGCCCTACATAGCTCAACCATCCACAACCCCTTTCAAGTGGGGTTGGGATTCCAACCATTGGGTCCCATAGATGTTGCACTTCCCCTTGCAGTCACCTCGACCGACTCATCTTCTACTCCAACTGAAGCTGACAAAGCCACCCGATTCATTGAGTGGATACAGCACATCCGTCAATAGGTTCAGGATATCCTATAGAAGTCCAATGAAAAATACAAACAACACCATGATCAACATTGGGTGCCACATAAGTTTCAGGTGGGCGACAAAGTTTGGTTGCACTTGCAGAAAGAACGCCTTACAGGACCCCATCAAAAGCTTCACCCACTCCGATATGGGTTGTACACTATCACCAAGGTCATGGGGGATAATTATTTTGAGCTGAACATTCATCCTTTCCTTGGCCTTCACCCAGTGTTCAACGTGGACCTCCTTTGGCCATATTTCCCACCATTATTGGACACCTCAGACGTAGCAGAACAACTGACACCAACAGATCTCAACCTCGACTGCATACAATAGGCATCCAGTTATTATATTTTGGACACACATATCAAGGGAACTCGACAACAAAGGATCCAACTTTATCGAGTCATCAAAGCAAGGCAGCTCCTACACCAAGGCAAGTGGCTCACTTGGGGCCAAATTCAGTAGAAATTTCCTCATTTGATGGGGTAACTCAATGCAATGGAGACCATTGCTTCCTAAAGAGGGAGCATTGATCCAGGTGGATATTAGTGGCCACCCACCTTTTCCAGCTGGCTCAAAACAACTTTCTAGCAATTTTGATAATTTACTATTTTTAGCAGTTTTTGGGGTCCTGAACTTCCAGAGCCGTTTTGAGGCCCTAAACACCGTTTTGAGGCCCTAAACGACGTTTTTTGGGGTATGTTGTGGTTGAAAATTTTCTTCATGAAATTTTGTGCAACTGTTGTAGTCCTCGGATATATCTTTCCAATGGGCTATCATACGCCTAAAACGAAGATCGTATGCAAAAGTTACGACCCTGGGAAGTTGATGTACTGACTTACCCAAACGAGGCC
>JASDQU010108097.1:47111-57783 GCA_032191745.1 Picea mariana
ATCCATTTTTGTATAGTTTTGGCTCTTTTGCTGTGCTGTGGGATTAATCCTTGTGCCATGAATGACTGTTTTTCTGTTCTGATGATGCGGAGTTCTTGTCGCCCTGTGCGGACGAAATTTCAGTGATAACAAGAGCTTCCATAATTAATTTGACTTCTTTGACCTTGTAGATAACTCATGAGGGTTCTCCAACTTCACCATTCCACAACTCTCTAACCGTGAGGAGTTATCTGACGTTTCGTATATCACCGGAAATGGCATGGCATGTACTATCCATAGCTAATAGTCTTACCTACAAATATATTAAACTTCATACCATTATAGATAAATCAAACGGAAGTCATTTAATCATATTGTTGGGGATACCAAAATTTGCTACCAGATTTTCTTCAAGGGTTGACATCAATGGCAACCAACCCAATTAATCAACACATGTATGGGAATCACCAAGAAAAAAAAAATCAACGTTTAAAGGCTATCCAACACTCCAAGAATTTAAGGATGTCTCTCCAAAAGAGATACTGAGTCTAAATCCTAAAAGAGTTATTTATTTCTCAATTTATCTTATTCCTAGTTATGCTCCTATATCTATAGCTCCATACAAAATGAGTTCACCTAAGTTGATGGAATTGAAGATGAAAATAAAAGATTTGTTAAACAAAGGGCATATCATAACAAGTATGTCTCCTTGGGGAGAACTTGCATTGATTACAAATAGTTGAACAAAGTAACAATTAAAAACAAATACTCTCTACCCTGAATTGATGATCTATTTGATCAAGTATAAGCAGAAAAAGTATTTTCGAAGATTGAATTGAGATCGAGGTATCATCAAGTCAGGATTAAATATGAGGATCTTCATAAGATTCCTTTCGGAAAAATTTACAGTCGTTATGAGTTCATGGTGGTAACATTTAGAGTTACCAATGCATTTACTAGATTCATGTGTCTCATGAACATAATTCTCAACAAATATCTAGATAATTTTGTATTGGTATTTATCAATGACATCCTTATCTACTATAAATTAGAAGAAGAACATGAGGAGCATATCATATTGGTTTTGAATACAGTAAGAGAACATCAATTGTATGCCAAGTTTAGTTAATGTGATATCTATTAAAGGAAGATACATTATTTGGGACACATCATATCAAATAAGGGAATATCTATTGATGTAGGAAAGATCAAGGCCATTATTAAATGGCTCACTCCGAAGAATGTGATAGATGTAAGGCCATTTATGTGATTGTTAGGATACTATAGAATATTCATAGCTGGATTTTAAAAAGTTGGCCATCCCATAACCTCTTTGCAAAATAGAGTGAAGTTTATGTGGTATACTAAATGTGAAGAAATATTTCAATAGTTGAATCATATTTTAAGTAATTCACATGTACTAAATATTGTTTATCCAAATAAACATTTCATAGTGTGTATATATGCATGTAAGGAAGGTCTGGGTGGAGTTCTTTTCCAAGAAAATCATGTGGTAAGTTATGAATCCAAGAAATTGATGGGACATGAAAAAAAGTATGTTACCAATGACCTGGAACTTGTAGCCATTATAGATGAACTAAAGATGTGGCGACACTACTTGATGGGTAGATTTTTTTTTTATTATGAAACACAATGGATTAAAACATATTTTCTATCAACCTCACTTGAATGCTAGACAATGATCCAAATCAGATCCGACAAGAACAATTGGCTATTGGCACAAATTCTAAGATGATCAGCACGAGCATTGTTTAATCCTATGGACGATGAAGGAAATCAACTTGTTGGCATGAAGGGCCCCATTTCATCATGATTGATATCTAATTTTTGTATGTAATATATGTAAATTCAGGAAACATATTATTGTATGTAAATAAATATTGAGGCTTTCATGAGACCTTTTCCACGTGGGATAAAAGACAACAAATAAATAGAATAAGGAGAAATGGAATGGAGATAAGTTGAAGCATTGGGAATGCCTTACCTTCCATCTATCCTCCCATTCAACCCAACATTCTATATCATGTTTCCCCAAAATGAGAGAGGGGTTATTTGGATATGAATGAGGTAGAGAGGCTTCCCATATGTCATTGAGGAGAATAGAGATGAACCACAGAGCCTGTAACTTTCCCATTGTTGAATAAAAAAAAGATTGATTCAACCCAAAAGAATGTCGGTTTTCTTGTTTTCATTTCCAGGGTAAACTATTGGTTTATGTGTGATGATTGTTGTGGTTTTATTTTCTTATGAATGGTAAATGGTGTGCACTATAATTTAATGGTCATCTGTGTATGTTTTAATGAAATATAACTTTGTGCAATTTATTGCTTGAGCTTATTTTTATATTAATATGGCCCCCGTGGGTCAGTAAATATGTCGAACAACTCTTAATTCATGCTCGTACATCCAATTTTTAGTTGGAAAATCGGCGGCCCTCTTTTATGAGCCATTGCAATCTATTTAGAAGTTGTTAATTTTGTTTTCAATGTTGAATACTTTTTTCTCATTTTCCTCATTCGTATTCAACTGAAAATGATGTCTATTTGACAAGATCCACCTTCCTTTTGAACATGGTTTTCATTGGCTGATTCTCTTCCTTTGGTCGACCAAACAATGGTCGACCTGAATAGAAAATAAACCAACAAACGCCTCACTGCTTGACTTGAATTCTGGGTGGTTGGATTCCCTTTCACTCACTCGAATCGACTTGCCTCTTCCCACCCGACTTGTAGGTAGTCCACTCACCTTTCATCCAATCAACTTTGAAACCATATACGATGTGAATTCCTCTTCATTTGGTCGACTCGACTTGGTCATTTGAGTCTATCCATTTATCTAAAAGAGAGAAAAAATTTCAATTTATGAAAGGGTTCCATGTTGGTGAGACGGTTAGGCTATAAGCCTTCCATTTATGGATCAGATGGTATCAAAGTAGAAGTTCAAATGCACTCAGTGAGACCTATATGGTAAGTACCCATAGTAATTACAAAATAAGTGGACAATATTTCTTTCCAAGGCTATCTGAGTGAAGTAGAGCAGTAATAATTTCAAGGGAACATTATGAAGGATAAGAGAAAGAAGATCCTAGGGTTGGGTTATATTGGTTTGAATGGATTTTTGCCACATCAAAATTGATGGTGTCACAACTATTGGCAATGATGAGAAAGGAAATACCATTAATATAGGCTCGACATGAAGGCCCCAAGAAGGAATAAAACAATTCAAAGACATAGCATAATGTTGATCCAGATATGGGAGAGTGCAACTACAATAAGACATAGGTACCTTTCCATGTGGAGGCCAAGGTGAAAATATATCAGGCTAAACCAATGGATAAAATACATAGAATTATACTTCAATGTGAATGGAGTAACTAGAAAAAAAATAAATTATTTTGCTTACTTAAAGATTGAAGGCCATGCCTTACATGGTGGGAGAGTGACGTGATAAGAAGAGCACTAGGAAATGAGACACTAGTGACTAATTGGGAGGTGTTAAAATACATGATAAAATCTCATTTTTATTTGATAGGATATGAGGAACACCAACAAATAATATGTAATTACTTCATGAAGAGACAAGGACAATCAATATAGGATTTCATGACAAAGTTTAGGAAGAGAGCAATTTAGATGGGAGTCTCTCTCAAAAGTCCATACATGTTAGTCAAGTATTTGAGGGCATTGTTACCTTATATTCATAGACAAGTGATGTTATTTATACCAAAGACAATTTATGAGGCCAGTTTTCAAGCACTGTACCTTGAAGGAGACAAGAATAAGTAAAAAACTACTCACAAGAAAGTAGAACCACAAGAGAAACAGAGAAAGAGGAAGAAAAAGAAGAAGTGGAATGAGAAGAAGATTCTGGAAGCAACACAAGAATAAAAACCTTCCATCCAACAATGTAAAGTATGTGATCGAAAGGGACACACTTAGGCAAACTGTTAGAAATTGTACCCTGAGAAGCGCCCCAAATATTTTCAGAAAAGGAAGAAGAAAGAATTGATATCACTAGATGTTGAGGAATGGGTGGATATTACCTCAGAAATGGAAGAAAATATTAATTGCACTAATATTTAGAAAGAGTTAGCATTACTGAGTTGCAGTCACAAGGAGGAGAACATGATGAAAAAACTTTTCTATATTAAAATCTACATAAAGAGGAACAAGGTGGATTGTTTTTTCAATCTTGATTGACAATCCAAATTGATATCTATGAAATTGGTTGAGAAGATTGGGTTGGAGACTCAAGATAATATGCATCCATACCCCATTGTCTGGATAAGGAAACATGTGTAATTGAAGTGAGAGAGAAATGTAAATTTAAGTTTTCCATCAATCCAAACTTTGTTGATGATGTCGTTGCAGATGTGGTTCCTCTAGAAATATGTGGATGCATCTTCAGAACTCAATATTTGTACGCGATGGATACCATTTTCAGAAGGAGAGAGAACCAGTATAGGCTAGTCAAGGACAAAAAAATAATGTGCCATAAATGCACACAAGGACAAAGCTAGGTTCTCTTTGATCAGCACTCATTAGGCAAGAAGAATCATGGGAAGTACAAATAAGTTTGTCTTGTTGTTCCTGAGAGAAGGAAAGTATCAAGGAGAAGGCAATGATTTGGAGACGAAAGCATCCTTGGAAGGATGTAGTGGCGAGTAACGTCAACAACTACAACATCTGATTAAATCCAACAAGGAAGTTTTCCAAGAGCCTCAGGGACTTCCACCCAAAAGAGAGGTTGAACACAAGATTTAGTTGTTTCCAAAGTCACCACTACCTAATATTGGGTTGTATAGGTAGTCCATCATTGAATATGATGAGTTAAATAAGTTGTAGCAATTTTTAGAGAAAGGAATCATTAGACCTAGTACATCATCATGTGATTCACCCATTATCATGGTGCCAAAGAAATATGGAAGATGGAGAATGTGCATTGACTATTGTGCCCTGAATAATATCACTATCAAGAATTGACATCATTTTCCCAGGATTGATGACTTATTGGATCAACTACAATAATCCAAATTCTTCAATAAGTTGGACCTCAAATCAGGCTACTGCCAGGTGAGGATCAAGGAAGAAAATGTGTGGAATATAGCATTCAAAACAATACAAGGTGTGTACGAGTGGTTAGTAATTCCTTTCATATTGTGCAATGCACCTACAAAATTTATGATACTCATGAATGATGTGATACATCCCTTCATGGATTATTTTTTAATAGTATATCTAGATGACATACTAATATTTAGCAATACTTGGAAAAAGCACTCTCACATGTGACACATGTACTAGAGTCCTTGAAGAAAAATCAATTGATTTCCAACTTGTAGAAGCGCGAATTTAGAAAGACATCCTTGATATATATTGGGAACATGATTAGAGGAGGAGAGTTGATAGTATATTTAGATAATATTGCATCCATCACCCAATGGCATATTCCCACTAATGTGATAGAGGTCGGGAATTTCATGGGAGCAACTCGGTATTTTAGGAAATTCATCATAAAATTATCTATAGTAGCAAAACCATTGCATGTCATGACTTCCAAATGGAATATATTTCATTAGGGTAAGACACAACAAATATCATTTGAATAGTCGAACAAGAAAATCAATGATGCTCCAGTGTTAGCCATGCTGAATTTGCAACGAGATTTTGAGCTAGAAACGAATGATAGTGGATACAAATTAAGAGCAGTACTCATGCAAGGAACAAGACCTGTGTGCTACCATTCAGAGTTGTTTCATGGAGTAGTGCTTGAATATCCCACATATCATAAGTATCTCTCTATTATTGTACAAGAAATGAATAATTCAAAGAATTATCTCTTGGGAAAAGAGACTATCATACAAAGATATCACCAACCTCTTCAATATATATAGATTTAGAGAAAGATGTAGCAGGTGAGGCATTACAAGTGGTTAATTTTCTTGGAACAATTTCATTTGTTGATTAATTACAATAAAGGAGTCACGAATATACTGGTAGACATGATCTCTAGACTACCATTGAAGAAGATTGCAACAATTGGAATGATAATGTAGCTTGAGCCTTTCACCCATGAAATTTTGAGTGGATATTATGAGGGATATGAAGGTTTCAGAGTATTCTACAAGAAGCTAAAGGATATTTTGTTCACTTTCATGGAAGGAAATGAATACCACCTCCAATATGGGATGTTGTATAAGTTGAAAAAAATATGCATACCCCAGTACACAACGATTTAGTTGATGAGAGAAGCACACACTTCTAGGGTGTACATTTTAGAGTGACAAAGACAATGGAAAATTTGCAGCGGGTCTGTATTGGTCGAATATGAAGTAGTAGGTGGAAAAGTTTGTTAGATTGTGTGTTCTCTACAACACTATCAAGCCAAGCAACCAAAAAATTGGCCTATATATGCCATTTCCAATACCAAACAATCCTTGGGAGAGAACTCTATGGATTTTGTTGGAGGTTTTCCTATGAATCATAGAGGATATGACGACTTGTTTGTTGTGATGGACTATTTTAGAAAAATGTGTGAGCCCATTCTCTGTAAGAAGACAATATATGGAAAAGAAGCAGTTGAACTATTTTTCATCCATGTCTGGGTACATTTTGGATTTCCAACCTCCATCATATATGATCGCGACAACAGGTTCTTGGGCATATTTTGGACAACACTTTGGGAAAGAATGGATACCAAGTTGAATTACACAAGTGCCTTCCATCCTCAGGCTGATGGAAAAATCGAGGTAGCAAACACGATGTTGGTGCAATTGTTGAGGGATTACAACAACAAACATCCAAGGACTCGGGACAAACATATAGTATACATTCAAAATTCTTACAACATAGCACTTCATTCCTCCACTAATAAATCTCCTTTCGAGATGTGTTTTTTTAATTTACCTCCTTCACCATTTGATATAGTGTATGGACAACAAAATAAAGAATCAAGACTACAAGGAGAAGAATATAAGGTAAGAACATTTTGTGGACAAGATCAAACATGTACATCTAAGGGTTTAGAAGTATCTCAAGAAGAGACAATAATTGTACAAATCCAGGAATGATCAACATAGGGAGGATCACACATTCTGTGTTGGAGACAAGTAAGGAACAACTGCAACGAGAATCAAAGAAACTCAATCCCCTTATATTTGTACCATTTGAGATCATTGAACAAGTGAATGAGAAAAACTTCAAGTTGAAACTTCCACCTTATATGCATATCAACTCAGTGGTGAATGCGGAAAATTTGAAGTTGTTTGAACCCTCCATGTTGTATGAAGAGGAAGAAAAATAGGTTCTTCCAACTGTTAAATACCTTGCACCTCATGGAATTGAGGAGTTGAAGGAAGACATAGTTCTACAACACAAGGAGTGGATGACTCGCAGAGGACAACAAGAAATGTGGCAGATTGGTCTCAAGGGACATATTACAAGGAAAGTGAAGTGGTATGAGAGGAACCAGATTGCAAATAAGTTCCCTCATCTATCCCTAGCAGTTTTTAGGGACCAAAATCCTCTTAATGGGGAGGTGTGATCTGAATCATATCCAATAAGAAAAATTGGCTATTGAAACAGACTCTAAGATGATCAGAATGAGCATTAAGGATAAGGACAATGAACTAGATCAATGTGTTGGCATGAAGGGACACATGCCATCATGATTGATATCTAATTTTTGTATGTAATATATGTAAAGTAAGACAACATATTATTGTATGAAAATAAATAATGAGGCTTGCATGAGACCTTTTATGTGTGGGAGAAAAGACAAAGAAATAAAAAGAAGAAGGAGAAATGGATTGGAGAGAAGGTGAAGCATTGACGACGCCTTACCTTCCAGCTACCCTCCCAGTCGACCCAACATTAAATATCACGTTTCCCCACAATGAGAGAGGGGTTATTTATCTATGAATGAGGTAGAGAGGATGCCCATATTTCATTGAGAATAGAGATGAACCAAAGATCCTGTAAATTTCCCATTGTTGAATGATAAAGAGCCTGGCCAAAGCCAAAAGAATGTCGTTTTCCCATTTGGGTTTCTAGGGTAAATTATGAGTTTGTGTGTGATGATTTTCATTATTGTATTTTTTATGAATGGTAAATGGTGTGCACTGTAACTTAATGTTCATCTGTGTATGTTTTAGCAAAAGATATCTTTGTGCCAATTACTTTTTGAGACTAATTTTATATTAATATGGACCCCATGGGTAAGTAAATATGTCCAACATATATTAATCCATGCACGTACATCCAGTTGGTAGTTATAAAATTGATGGCCCTCTTTTTTGAGCCATTGCAATCTATTTAAAAGATGTTGATTTTTTTCTAAGTCAAATCATTTTTGGTCGTTTTCCTCATCTGTATTCAGTCAATGGCAATGTTCATTTGGTTATATCTGCCTTCCTCTTGACCAAAGTTTTCATTGGGTTGAGTATCCTCCTTTGGTCAATTGGAAGTTTTTCGACCCAACTAGCAACGAAACTAATCGGCCCCTCACTGCTTGATGTAGCTTCTAGGTGGTCAGATACCCTTTTACTCATTCAAATTAACTTGCCTCTTCCAACCTAGACTGTAGTTAGTCGACTCACCTTTCATCCAATTGAATTTGACTCCATTTCCAAAGAGAATTTCTCTTTATTTGGTTGGACTTGGTTGGTCGAGTCTATCTAGTTATCTAAAAGAGAGAAAGAAGAATCAGTTGTTTAAATGGTTTCATGTTGGTGAGATGGATAGGCTATAGGCCTTCTATTTATGGATCAGATAGGCTATATGGTTAACATTCATCAATGAGTATGATTTTGAAATCATAAACATAAATGGAAATAGAACAAGGTGTTTTATGCACTTAGTAGGAGTATGTAGGTTGTTCACTTAACAACTATTAGAATTTTTTAATATGATTTGAAGTCTAGGATAAAAGAATCCTTGTGTAAGGATGAGTAATTTAAAAAAGTAAAGGAAGGCTTATAGAAAGAGCCAACATGACAAAAATTTTATGGCTATCAAATCACTCAATAAGGATTGATGGTCTATACTAATAGATTATACATTCCTGATGTAGAGGGGTTAAAGAAACTTATCTTGGATGAAGTGCACAAGAAAACTTACTCAAGACATATAGGTTATTATAAAATTATTACTACAAAAATAAAACAATACTTTTGTCCTGGAATGAAAATGGAAATTGTTGACTATATTGCAACATTACTAGAATGCCAACAGGTTAAAGAATAACATAAACATCCAATAGGTTTGTTGCAAACTTTACCCATTCCTGAATTGAAGTGGGAGGTAATCAACACAGAATTTATCACAAGATTGTCGAAGATAGTATGGTTGTATTTCAAAAATTGAGCAAGGTTGCTCACTTCATTCCTATAAAGTACACATTTAAAGCAGTCAATGTTGCAGAAATTTTTATCAAGCAAATATTCATATTGCAAAGAATTCCTACCATGATCATATCGGATAGAGACTCAAAGTTTAAATCAATATTATGGAAATGATTGTTCAAAGTCTTAGGTACATATTTAAATTTCATCACTTCCTATCATCCACAGTCAGAAGAGAAGACATAAATGACAAATCAAATACTGGAAGACATGCTTCACATGTACATCATGAATAAACCAAATAAATGGGAAGAGTACATGCATTTGGTCAATTTTGTCTACAGTAATGGTTACCAAGAATTTTTAAAAATGAGTCGTTTTGAGGCACTATATGGTGGAAGGTGTAATACACCGTTAATCTAGGACACCTCAGTAAATAGAATTACACTTGGACTAGAAATGTTGAAAGACATGCAACAAAAAGTCATTAAGATCAAACAAAACTAGAAGACATCCCAAGATAGACAAAAGAGTTACAAAAACATAAACATGATGCACAAAGAATTCAAATTTGATGATCATTCATATCTTAAAGTAAAACTGCAAAATATCTCATTGAAGCTTGGATCCTATGCCAAAATTGCACCTAGATATTGTGGACCATTCAAAGTTTTGGAAAGGATAGGACCAATATCTTATAAACTTTCTTTGCCTTAAATATTAAAGTACATAATATTTTCATGTATCTTTGGGTAAAATCATGAAGCTGGGTAACACTTTTGCTTGTTTTATGACAAAAAAAACTATATTTTCACAAGTTCTTCAACTTCTGGCATACAAAAGTATTTTTTTATTTAGAATTTCACTTTACAGTAAAAACAAAACTTGTAAATAATTTTGTTATCTTTCCAATGACTATTTTTTAAATTTTTTTTATCAAGATTTGATATGTCAATTTGACAATTGTTTAACAGTATGTTCGTTAAATATGAAATGAATGATAATGAGTTATTGTTTTCCACAACAATGTATCTGTTATTAAAATTATGTTTTTAAGAAATGAAATATACAGCAACAATCTACAAAGACTCTATTTTATTATGACTATAATTTTGAATCTAGTGGATGAATATTATAATTTCTAGAAATTTATTAAATTGACCAAGTTGAAAATGTTGCATATTTTAAACACGTGTTTTTCTACAACATGTATCTATCTTAATTTTTACTTAAAAGTAAAATCTAAAAATACCCTTTTGATGAGAACATTTTAACAATTATGAATATAATTTTTCCATAATTTTCCGTTGTGTATTTTTAGAGATACGGTTT
>JASDQU010108097.1:57833-74043 GCA_032191745.1 Picea mariana
CACCCATGAAATTCTGAGTGGATATTATGAGGGATATGAAGGTTTCAGAGATATTCTACAAGAATCTAAATGATATTTTGTTCACTTTCATGGAAGGAAATGAATACCACCTCCAATATGGGATGTTGTACAAGTTGAAAAAAAATATGCATACCCCTGTACACAACGATTTAGTTGATGAGAGAATCACACACTTCTAGGGTGTACATTTTAGAGTGACAAAGACAATGGAAAATTTGTAGTGGGCCTATATTGGTCGAATATGAAGTAGTAGGTGGCAAAGTTTGTTATATTTTGTGTTCTCTACAACACTATCAAGCCAAGCAACCGAAAAATTGGCCTGTACATGCCATTTCCAATACCAAACAATCCTTGGGAGAGAACTCTATGGATTTTGTTGGAGGTTTTCCTATGAATCGTGGAGGATATGATGACTTGTTTGTTGTGATGGACTATTTTAGAAAAATGTGTGAGCCCATTCCCTGTAAGAAGACAATATATGGACAAGAAGTAGCTGAACTATTTTTCATCCATGTCTGGGTACATTTTGGATTTCCAACCTCCATCATATCTGATCGGGACAACAGGTTCTTGGGCATATTTTGGACAACACTTTGGGAAAGAATGGATACCAAGTTGAATTACTCCACTGCCTTCCATCCTCAGGCTGATGGAAAAATCGAGGTAGAAAACACGATGTTGGTGCAATTGTTGAGGGATTACAACAACAAACATCCAAGGACTTGGGACAAACATATAGTATACATTCAACATTCTTACAACATAGCACTTCATTCCTCCACCAATAAATATCCTTTCGAGATGTGTTTTTTTAATTTACCTCCACCATTTGATATAGTGTATGGACAACAGAAGGAAGAATCAAGACTACAAGGAGAAGAATATAAGGTAAGAACATTTTGTGGACAAGATCAAACATGTACATCTAAGGTTTCAGGAGTATCTCAAGAAGAGACAATAATTGTACAAAGCTAGGAATGATCAACATAGGGAGGATCACACGTTCTGTGTTGAAGACAAGTAAGGAACGACTACAACGAGAATCAAAGAAACTCAATCCCCTTATATATGTACCATTTGATATCATTGAACAAGTGAATGAGAAAAACTTCAAGTTGAAACTTCCACCTTATATGCATATCAACTCAGTGGTGAATGTGGAAAGTTTGAAGTTGTTTGAACCCTCCATGTTGTATGAAGAGGAAGAACAATAGGTTCTTCCAACTATTGAATACCTTGAACCTCATGGAATTGAGGAGTTGAAGGAAGACATATTTCTACAACACAAGGAGTGGATGACTCGTAGAGGACAACAAGAAATGTGACAGATTGGTCTCAAGGGACATATTACAAGGAAAGTGAAGTGGTATGAGAGGAACCAGATTGCAAATAAGTTCCCTCATCTATCCCTAGCAGTTTTTAGGGACCAAAATCCTCTTAATGGAGAGGTCTGATCTAAATCATATCCGACAAGAAAAATTGGCTATTGAAACAGACTCTAAGATGATCAGAATGGGCATTAAGGATAAGGACGATGAACTAAATCAATGTGTTGGCATGAAGGGACACATGCCATCATGATTGATATCTAATTTTTGCATGTAATATATGTAAAGTAAGATAGCATATTATTGTATGAAAATAAATAATGAGGCTTTCATGAGACCTTTTATGTGTGGGAGAAAAGACAAAGAAATAAAAAGAAGAAGGAGAAATGGATTGGAGATAAGGTGAAGCATTGAAGACGCCTTACCTTCCAGCTACCCTCCCAGTCGACCCAACATTAAATATCACGTTTCCCCACAATGAGAGAGGGGTTATTTAGCTATGAATGAGGTAGAGAGGATGCCCATATGTCATTGACAATAGAGATGAACCAAAGATCCTGTAAATTTCCCATTGTTGAATAATAAAGAGCCTGGCTGAAGCCAAAAGAATGTTGTTTTCCCATTTGGGTTTCCAGGGTAAATTATGAGTCTGTGTGTGATGATTTTCATTATTGTATTTTTTTATGAATGGTAAATGGTGTGCACTGTAACTTAATGTTCATCTGTGTATGTTTTAGCAAAATATAACTTTGTGACAATTACTTTTTGAGATTAATTTTATATTAATATGGACCCCATGGGTAAGTAAATACGTTCAACATATATTAATCCATGCACGTACATCCAGTTGGTAGTTATAAAATTGATGGCCCTCTTTTTTGATCCATTGAAATCTATTTAAAAGATGTTGATTTTTTTCTAAGTCAAATCATTTTTGGTTGTTTTCCTCATCTGTATTCAGTCAATGGCAATGTTCGTTTGGTTATAGCCGCCTTCCTCTTGACCAAGGTTTTCATTGGGTTGAGTATCCTCCTTTGGTCAACTGGAAGTTGGTCGACCCAACTAGCAATGAAACTAATCGGCCCCTCACTGCTCGATGTAGCTTCTAGGTGGTCGGATATCCTTTTACTCATTCAACTTAACTTGCCCCTTCCAACCTAGCCTATGGTTATTCGACTCACCTTTCATCCAATCGAATTTGACTCCATTTGCAAAGCGAATTACTCTTTATTTGGTTGGAATTGGTTGGTCGAGTCTATCTAGTTATCTAAAAGAGAGAAAAAAAAAATCAGTTGTTTAAATGGTTTCATGTTGGTGATATGGATAGGATATAGGCCTTTTGTTTATGGATCAGATAGGCTATATGGTTAACATTCATCAGTGAGTATTATTTTGAAATCATAAACATAAATGGAAATAGAACAAGGTATTTTATGCACTTAGCAGGAGTATGTAGGTTGTTCACTTAACAACTATTAGCATTTTTTAATATGATTTGAAGTCCAGGATAAAAGAATCCTTGTGTAAGGATGAGTAATTTATAAAAGTAAAGGAAGGCTTATAGCAAGAGCCAACATGACAAAAATTTTATGGCTATCAAATCACTCAAGAAGGATTGATGGTCTATACTGATAGATTGTACATTCCTGATGCAGAGGGGTTAAAGAAACTTATCTTGGATGAAGTGCACAATAAAACTTACTCAAGACATATAGGTTATTATAAAATTATTACTACAAAAATAAAACAATACTTTTGTCCTGGAATGAAAATGGAAATTGTTGACTATATTGCAAGATTCCTAGAATGCCAACAGGTTAAAGAATAACATAAACATCCAATAGGTTTGATGCAACCTTTACCCATTCCTGAATTGAAGTGGGAGGTAATCAACANTCCTACCATGATCATATCAGATAGAGACTCAAAGTTTACATCAATATTATGGAAAGGATTGTTCAAAGTCTTAGGTACATATTTAAATTTCATCACTTCCTATCATCCACAGTCAGAAGGGAAGACATAAATGGAAAATCAAATACTGGAAGACATGCTTCACATGTGCGTCATGAATAAACCAAATAAATGGGAAGAGTACATGCATTTGGTCAATTTTGTCTGCAGTAATGGTTACCAAGAATCTTTAAAAATGAGTCATTTTGAGGCACTATATGGTGGAAGGTGTAATACATCTATAATCTAGGACACCTTAGTAAATAGAATTACACTTGGACTAGAAATGTTGAAAGACATGCAACAAAAATTCATCAAGATGAAACAAAACTAGAAGACATCCCAAGATAGATAGAAGAGTTACAAAAACATAAACATGATGCATAAAGAATTCAAATTTGATGATCATTCATATCTTAAAGTAAAACTGCAAAAGATCTCATTGAATCTTAGATCCTATGCCAAAATTGCACCTAGATATTGTGGACCATTCAAAGTTTTGGAAAGGATCGGACCCATATCTTATAAACTTGCTTTGCCTTAAATATTAAAGTACATAATATTTTCATGTATCTTTGCTTTAAAGATATGTAAATTATTTTAACCATGTTATTTATTGGAATGTTATCCAAGTGGAACCAAATGGATATTTCCATCTATATCCCATGTGCATTCTAGATAGGAAAGTCACAATGCTTTGGAACCAAGCCATCACTCGAGTAAAAGTGCAATGGAAGCACTTTGGGCCAGAAAAGGTGACTTGGGAGATGGATGATGCCATGAGAGAAGCATATCCATATATATTTTCACCATAGACATTACTGCAATAAAGAACATCAAGGATGTTTTTATTCCAAGGGGTAAGGGATGTAATATCCCAATTATTACTACTGGAATTATTTGTAATAAAATACTTAAATAATTTGCATATATACTATATAACTCTTTTACACTAACTCCATGGGACAGATATACCATGGTGTCACGAACATTGTATGTCTTTTTATTTTGCAGTTAATAAAGAAGAAGATCAATATCAACTATCCTTGAGCACCTATAGGGGATACAATACCACAAGAGGGGAAAAGTGAGGGGATCTAAGGGAGTTTTATGCCTAAAAACATATAGATTATGTTACCTTGAACCCTCACCCATTGAAATTTTGATTTCAAAACTAAAAGCATATAAGAGGAGTCGAGGAAACAAATTAATCAATCTAAGCGACCATTTCCTAAAATCTAGTAAGCTCGCTACCCTACATTCTTGGAACTAGGAAAATAAGTTGAGTTTGAATTCTCTTTCCATTATGCATCAGGAAAATTCAAATGGGGAGGGAAGCGTTGTTAGAAAAATAAGTGGAAAGTATTTTTGAGGGGTTAGACAACATAAAAGGAGATCCAAGCCCATTATAAACAAAATCAGCCATGAATTGAAGCTAGTAGACCTTGAGGAAAATCCGAGAAACCATGGAGAATTTTGTTGCAAATTGAGATAACAACCTGGACCCTTCTATGCACACATTGAATAGAATGAAAAGGAGTATTTTCTGAGGTACTGTAAAATAGAGAAGGAATTTGTCCTTGTGTTGTGTGGGGTAGGTAATGTGGGTTCCTTAGTGTTTTTTTTTCATCAAGAAGTCAACAGTAAAAATCATTTGTTTGAATCCATGTGGGTCTGAAATTTATAATTTATTTTATCCCTGCTTCACCATGGTGGTATCATAGCCCAGCTAGGTGTTGACATTCATGGTGGATTTCCTATGGTTGGGTGGAAATTGATCGCTCAACTGGTTGTTGGTCTACAATTGTTCAATAGTTAAGTTTATCTTTTTGCCAGTTCTTTATATATGTTTTGTAGTTTAAAATCTATGCTATTCAAGGTTTAGTAAAGGAATACTTTTATATATATGGTTTTTGTGTAAATTTTCCTCCTACCCCTTTTTTTTCCATGCCACATAGTTTACTATCATGTTTTGATTGTGAATAATATGGAAAGGTTGAATGGAATATGGTTTTATAGGTTAGTTCGAGGCTATTTTCTCGATTATGAAATATAAGGATGCATTCTTATCTATAAAAATTTACCCAACATTATAAAAAAAAACAATAAATTTCAATATTGAAACACCAATACATACTAGACCAACCTTGACTATGATCATGGAAAATAGACCAAGGGTTATGTGTAAGGTTTAGTGTGTCCTCATTGGTGATATTTTCTCTGAATCATGGGTTGATTCATGTTAAATCATTGTATGCACACCTAAATATAATTTCCCATGCACGTATATGAATATAAAGTATTTTATCTCTCTGGTGACCCTATGGTTTTTCCTAGGTGTGTCGTTTCTCGTCAATCTCAACTTGATTTCTAGAATATACTCAACAATTTAAGTTTAAATCTTTATCAAAATTGTTCTTCATGAATATTGTACATGATCATCATATTATTCTGCAATATAGGTGCTTTGGCATGGGAATTTTGAAATTCTTTCAATTTGTCTATTTACATTTTGCATACAATTTTCAACTATTGTTTCTATTTTAACTTTTCATTGAGAAGTTATACACATTTTGTGTCTCCAACATATAAGCTCATTGATATATTGCTTACTTGAAAGTTTTTGTTTTGGTGAATTGTATGATGTAGTTTGATGAAACCAAAAGAATGAAAAAGGAAGATGTTGGAAAATAGAAAATAAAAACTGTCCAACTATATTGCATGGCAGATTACCAAAATTTCATCTCTTTTTTAGTCTTGGAAAGAAAAATATTCAAGGCATAAACAATTTCCACTTATTATATTGAATAGTTGATTTCTAGTATTTTTATTGCATGAGATTGTGCCATTATTCATCTTCAACCTCTAGTATTTTTAATTTATGATATTTGGCATATCTTGCATTTACTTTGTATATTATTTTGATTCCCCGTGCTTTGGAATTGAATAAGTATATCTGGATATATATCTTTGTTCACACATATATAAAGCATTATTAGAAGTGTTGAAGTTCATAATAGGTCAAGAATAATAATATGTCAAATTCCTTACTTGTAATGAATTCCATTAAATTCCAAGCCCTTCCCTCACCATCTAATGTGACTTAAGTGACCTCCATAGACTTGGGTTAGTTTGATGCCTTTGAGTCAAAAATAGATTCTAGATATTGCATGATCCCCATGTTGATATGATCATTACCATGACTTATAACCATGTTCTTACAACCTATTTTCAGCTTTATAATTCTACCTCCAACAATGTAATTTTTTATGTTTATTTCCATCACTTAGTGGCAATGATATACAAATGTCAAAAGAGTTAAAACAACAAAGGATGATGGATGTGCATACAACTTGCTTTCATCTCTATAATTTTACCTCCAACCATGCATTTTATGTTGTGTATTTCCAACATTTAGTGCAAAATATATACAAATGTCAAGAGTCTTAAAACACCAATATTTCTTATCACTACACAATAAACATGTTGTATTTTAATTGAGAATTTGAGATTGACTTTTGCTTGAAAATTTGTGAGAGATGTAAATAGTGGAGAATGGTGAAAGTGATATCTTTCAATCATGGGGGCTTCACCTTGTTGACCAATATGTTATCATGTTCATTCATAAAGAGGGTTTTTTAATTATGAAAAATAAAGCCAATATATTGTAGGTATTGCGGGGGGATGTGGGGTATCAAGGGGTTGATAGGTATTTAGGGGTATAAAAAGGGGTATATACTAAAACAAGGTTTTTTTTATTGGAAATAAGTATTGGGAAGGGGGTTCAACGAAAGGATTTTGGGAAATATTTATCAATATCTAGTGAAATTAGGGGTATTCTTTAATATCCCATGAATGAAAGAATTATGTCATGGGTTCATTGAGAGAATACCTTGTGATTTCAATTGGATAAGGGAAGATAGTTGGAAAACTAAAAATTCAAACGATGCCAAAAAAGTGTTAAATTTTCCCTGGTGCTATGAAAATTTTGTGATATAAGTTCATGTGGAAATTATTCAAGAATCCATTTCCTTCTTAAAAATACAATTGGAGGCCATTGATGGGGTGCCATGTAGCCCAAGGGAGGCCACAGAGCCCTCTTGTGAAATCATCCATAAATATGGTCATCCGTTGTCCCTCACCCTAGTCTTTAATGGAGGGCAACCATAAAATCTTGCAGAGGAAGGGAGGACAAATCCCTCGTGTCAGATTAATCAAGTCCTTGATGATCANATTTCAACACTTCGTCTCAATGCTCTGTCACCTCGCTTTGCCCGGGAATTGAGTTTTTTCACAGTTGATTCTCTTGTTTTTGGTCCAGTTGGTTCTTCCCCCCCTAGGCTCCACCATGTCGAGAGAGAGAGGAAAGCCCAGGCGAGGTCCATCCTAGTATATTCATCCATCTAGGAATAGACGCCTGCATAATTTGGAGTGAGCTCTATCAATTTCCCAAACATAACGAATTGCACGGCCTCACACTCCTCCAAAGGCCTTCGTGGAGGAGGAATTCCCAGAGAAACCAATCCAGGTTCCACCAGAATTCCTCCTCTACACGGTCCCAGATGACTACTTGTGCCCCAACAACAATGTGGTTTTTACAGGTACTGAGGTGACCATGGATGGCACCACATTCCTTGTTCAGGAGTAATTCCCATAGGAATTCCTCCACACGGTCTTGGATACGCACATTCACCCAAGCACTAGTGAGGCGGTTAGAGGAGTAGCGACAACTATGGAGGGAGCCACTTGCACTGATCAGGAGGAGTTCCCCATAATGGCACCTCCACCATTGAACACAGTTGAGGAATGCGACTAGACTCCACCCAACCTCTTCAACCCAGAGAAGCTGGAGCTTATTTTTGATATCAGAAGTTATATGGCATACCAACTCCATCGAGAAATCATCATCAACAACCACATTGACATGTTGTTTGATGCCTTCTCCAATGCACCTTCCAAGAAGAGTTGTTTGACCTGCATGCAGCCCTTCGTGCTCCAGCCTAGCGATGGCATCCTTCATAGTGGCACTTCAGATGACAGGATCCATGGTTCTCACAACCCCTCTAATCTCTAAATTGGCACAGTTCTCTAAGCTCCACTGACATAGTGATGGTGCTTTTTTTCTTGTCAACCTGGTCTGGTATTCTGCTCATTTCTTGCCTAGTTTTAATTTTCAGAGTTTATTAGTATTCTTAGCTTACACACACAGTTATGTTAGCACTACCATCCACAACCTAATCTAGTTTCCAATTGGCAGGGCAAGTGGCAGATGCCCTTTTTTGGCCAAAAGCATAATAGGCGGCCACCTATTATGGTTTCCACTAGTTTGGCGGAATAGGCGGAAAGCCAGTGACATGTATCAATTTTGTACAATGACAACTCATTAGTAGAAATTACCTCTTTTTATTTACAAAAAAAAAATACAATTGGAGGCTTATTAGGGAGAGGATCAAAAGTATAGAATTAAAATGATATTGCAACTCCAAGTACCATTTTATGCATGAATTTTGAGGGAGTTGGAGAAGTGACATGGTAGTAAGAAATATTGTTTTCTTTTGGGTTCTAATGTGTTTTCTATGTTAATGAAAATGATACATCTTATCATATTGGTTTATGTAGCTTTATCAGATTTTAATTTGACAAATGAGTCATCTTTCAAGGGATACTCAAAATGTTTTTGGGCCATCAAGAGAGAATTATCAAGAGTAATTTAAATCACAGTGTGCTTGGTACCTAAATTAGTTATGTGAATTTGAAACCTGAGCCTCACATACTAAATTTTTTGGGGTTTACATATTTATATTTGTTTGTATCTTGTGTGTCCTTTTATTGATTATGATAAATTAGGTGTATGGGGTTTTTACAAAGTGGTATTACATCTTCCTCCACTTGCTCAATATATTTTGTACTTATAACAAATTTGATCTTACACTACTTAGTAACCCTACACTCTACATCTTTATTTACCAAAACTAATGGATATGGGTGAGGATGGTCATGAATTTCAAAATCCAAGTTTACCAACTAGATATTCTTGTATGAGGTTCGTCTATGAACATAAATCAAATAGAGAATCCACCTTTGTCTTCTTGATCATGTGTCATCCACTCAGTAACAATCCATTCAAGAAGATAGGTCAACTTGTGAGAGATAACTTCCTTATATGAACTCTAATTGGGGTGATCTTCATGTCATTGAAGATAGATTGAAGTGTAGAACAACATTGAAAGGAAAAGAGATAAGCTAGAAAATTTTTGAACCAAAAAATTGTTGTTTAAGGACTCAAAGGGATTTAGAGGGTTTTGGATCCCAAATCACCAAAGTGGGACTTGCCCCTAAAATGGGCCCTACAGGCCAATAACTCAAGTTTTTCCACCCATAAAGTACCAAAATAGCTGCAAAATTATATAATAATCCATTCTAGATCAATTGTAGGATATATCATGGCCACTTTATCTTATACTTATAGTAAAGGACATTTATTTGAATAAGTGCCTTGTCTTTTTCTTTTGATATACTATAAAATGAGGTTTCCCCCTCAAAGAAACTATATATTCATCAAGTCTCTATCGTTCTCAAGGTGTGGACTTACTTACTATTTTTGTTTGATGGTATATAGGGTATTTGGTAGGATATATCATGGTCACTTTATCTTATATTTATAGTAAAAGACAATTATTTGAATAAGTGCTTTGTCTTTTTCATTTGATATACTATAAAAGGAGGTTTCTCCCTCAAAGAAACTATGTATTCATCGAATCTCTATCGTTCTCAAGGTGTCGACTTAATTACTCTTTATGTTTAATGGTATATAGGGTATTTGGTACATAACATTTATGAGACCTTGTGCATCACAAATTATAACCTTTAAACTCCACACACCTTTCTTAAATCCAAAGTACTCTAAGTTCTAGTTCAATAAAAGTATAGATCCATAAAAATGGATATGCAATGCTAGAGGCATGGAGTTGTAGATCTATATAGATTCACTAAAATGAGAACATAATATACGTTGATTAAATTGAAGGTTGGGTATGTGATGGGATTTTTACATTTCGTGAAACACAAGGAGTCAAATTTATCCAACGTTCCATACTAAAAAGTGTTATGAAATATGATTATTTTTAATATTAGGTCCATGAAAGAACCTGTGCAACACAAAGTACATAAATTTCTAGATCCATCTAAGTCATCGGGTCTTCATGAACTTATGACTTAGCATGTGCATTCTTGGGATATCAAAGAATACCCCTAATTTGAATAGATATTAATAAATACCTCGCAATACATCTTTCCAATAATAAAACCTCATATTTTTACTAGTTACCCCTTTTATACCACCCAATATTTATAACCCTACAATACATCACATCCCCCCAATACCTATAATATATTGACTTTAGTTTTCACAACTTAAAAACCCCCTGTATGAATGAACATAATAAGATATTGGTCAACAAGATGAAGCCTCCATGATGTAAGTTCACCACCTAAAAATCTTATAAATTGAAATTCACTAACATTTTTTCAAGTCATTAAATGAATTTGAAAAAAAAAACATCCTTACATCAATTAAGTACCGAAAATAGTACAATGCCACATGGAACTTCGAGAGGTTTCATACGCGATATTGACTCAATTTTGTTGATGCCAACATGATAACCAGAAAAGATCATATCGACCTACAAATTTCCATAATGTTACTAATAACTTTATCATAGATGAGGTGGTACATGGATAAATAATCATGTAATGACATGATTCTAGAGTTGTAGAAAAATCTTAAGTCTTCCTCTTTTCTTGGCTTATCTTTGAAATCTACCCACCTTCTAGAGACTTGAAACATTTTGTGCTTTTATTTATTGACATCATAAATAATGTAGTCGAGGACATGTGCAAGGCGTAATGCTCCATGCAAAGGAAACATGGAAAGCAAGCAGATAAATGCGAAAAGCATACATGTTCAATTTAGTTATCGCTTTTTGAACCATTTCAGATGTTCAATTTAATTTCATTGAAATTCAGTTCGATGAATTAAGTTTTTATTTCTTATTTAAATATTAATTTAAATTAAAATATATAATTATTATTTTTTATAATATTATTAATATATTAATATATAATTATAATAATTAATATGTATAATTATTATTATTATTATTATTTATATATATATATATATATATATATATAGTTTAATGTTATTTAAGTTGTAATAATGATATAATTTAATGTAATAATGAGAAGTTATAAGTTATATTTTTTCACATTAAAGGTATATTATACTATGTTGTACGAGTTTTTGGAACAGTTAGGAATGTTGAGAATGTGGGTATCAATATGGGATACGACTAAAAGCTTCTCCTAAATTTATAGGAAGCCATAAGTTGGGAGCTACAATAATATATATTAAATTTTAAATAATATAATATTAAATTTTAATATATATTAAAAATTTTAATTTATAAAATTTAAAATATGAAAAATAATTGAATAAAATAATTAATAATTTATAAACCTTGAAGAGCAATTTGACACTTAAACCATAAATATTAAATATTAAAGATAAATATTTATTCTTTTAAATTATTCAAAAGATTATATTTTTTATTTTAGTTTAGGAAACAAAAGCACACACATCATATTGATATTCATATTGGTAAAATGTCCAAAGTAATAGATAGTTCAAAAATTAGCAAAATGCTCAAAGTAATCCATATCCCAAACGATGGAAAAATGATCAAAGTAAAGCATAGTCCAAAAATGCCTAAAGACCAAGGCTCAAAATATATAATTAACAATGAAGGTTATTATAAAGTGTGATCTTTAACTGTAAGGCTATCCATATAATCTTGAGCTTCACTAGGCACTGCACCTCCATCATCATCATCATCATCATCATCATCACCACCACCACCACCAAGATTAAATGCAATGTCATCTAAGGGTATACCAACAAACCCTGCATTTGGTGAAGGATTATCCTCATCATCATCATTCTGAGTAGCATCTTCAACATCCACATCCCATCGTGTTGTCCAACCTTTTAAATACTAAGGTAGCTGCCTTGAACAAATATGAAGACTACTATGCACATAAACCAATTTCTCTGCTCTATTTGAGGTAAGCCTATTCCTCTTAATAGAGTGGATGAAACTATGGGTGGACCAATTCCTTTCTGTTGCAGATGAACTAGAAACTTAAGATAGCAAGCACAAGGCAAGTTGTCTAAGCTCTTGGAATTCCCCCCCATACATTCTCCACCATCCAATGGGATTCTTTTGTGCATAAATATTGATGTCCTTCTTTGCATCCTAAGTGAATGTAGCAGGACTTAGGGTACCAAAATCAATAAAATGTGTTCATATCACACTTAATTCATCATGAGTATGTACATCTTTCTTATGGCATCCAGAAACCCATTCTTTACCCATTCATCATCAATTGGTATAACTCGATTTGGTCTCTCCGTATACCACTTTGGATTAATGGCATATGCAACCACATGAAGAGAGGTATTGAGTTTGAGCTATCTCTTGTTTATTGTATTGTGTATTTCTTGGAAAAACTCCGAAGAGGGGTTTCTCTGATGAATTATGTGCCTTACCTTTCCCACCATGCTACCCATACATTCATATATTTCCCCAAGAGTAGGGAAATCAAAATCCGCATACCTGATCAACTCCACAATTGGATTTGTGAAAGAAACCACATATCTACACTCAGACAACCAATCTTCATCAAGAAGCATATCTCTTATCTTCTTGGCTTGATTTGATTTAGACTGGGACCATGCATTCCATTCTTGAGAAATAACAATGGCTTGTAAAAATGCATGCACCTCAATCATACATTGAAGAAGAATGAATTATGTGGCATATCTTGTTTCTGCAGGTTTTAAAAATTGCTTCCTTTCTTTCATCCTATAGATTGCTAATGAGGCATGATGGTTGCAAATGAACATTTGTGCATCTCTTGCATTTGAAATGAGTTTTGAAATCCAAGATATTTTCCCAATGTCTTTGAGGACATTGTTAAGGGCATGTACACAACAAGGAGTCTAAAAGATATGTCTATATCGACTTTGGACCATCAATCCCACTGCTCTGCAAATAGGTGATGCATCTATGATTACATGTACGACATTTGAAGGATCAACCTCATCAATTGCATCCTTCAATACCTCAAACATGAAGGTAGCATCCTTAAGTTTTCCACCGGAATCAATTGCTCTTAAAAAATAAGGTCTTGTTGAAGATGTGACAATTATATTCAACAATGGTCTTTGTTGAATGTCTGTCCAACCATCCGTGACTATTAAACACCTTGTAAGAATCCAAGATCGTTTCAGGTCCCCTGTAAGCCCTTGCATTCTTGTCACCCCTTTATCTAACATTGATGTCCTCATTTTGTTGTAACCTGGGGGTGTATATCCTGGCCCAACAACTATGATTTCTCTTACCATTTCTTTGTAATATGGTGAACGAGTGGCATTAAATGAAATTCCATTTGCCATAAAAAATCAGTGACAATCAGCCTCATCCATATGCACCACATTGTACATTTTACGAATTTGTTCAGTAGCAACAGTAGTAGAACCCTTACTCCTTACGGAAGTATACCCCTCATCACAATTAATTTGGTTTAGTTGACTTTGATTCATTGAATCTCGTGTATCATGGGAGGATGATACAACTCTAGGTACCTTAAAAGGACGTGAATTGCCCACATATGTTTCACTAACACCTAAGGAACTCATGTGAAGCTTGGTTAACTCCATCCTTTTTTCAAGATCACATGTGCAACCTATAACCCCTTCACCATATATGGACAAAAGATGATGCCACACCCTAGTGTAGCTTCCCTTAAATACATGGTTGCACAATTTGCACATCCATTCTTCACAACCACCACTATTCTTTTTCTTGTTTTTAGTGATTTTTTTCACATAGATTAAGAACACTTTCTTGGAGTTTGTGCTTTGTTGGACTTGGTTTTGGCTTGAAATTGGAATTGGAGTAGAACTTGTGTCGTGCCCCCTAGATTCTGGACTCCTAGTCTCCATGATTTCCTTGGTGGTTAATACACAACATACAATTGTACATTAAAAACATGAAACAATATGACACAAAATATGAAAATTGTTATTGATAATTGAAATTTGTGTCTTTAAACTTTAAAACTTAGAAATTAGAATCCTTTTAAATTTCCAAAAAAAAATCCTTAAAGTTTAAACTTGTAGACTTTAATTTTAACTACTATGCAAATGATTCTTTTTAAGAAAACAATGTTAACTTACAACTTCTTGAAATGGGCTTAAAAGTTGGATCAGTAAAAGTCTCCCCAATAGGAATGTACTATACCTCTCATGCCTCTCCTTCTACCTTAATCATGAAAATGATTGAAATTTTTTCAAAATGTGCCAAGAGGATCCCTTCTAATGTTATTGAAACGTGTTCAATCTTAAGAATCCTTCTAAAAATTCTAAAAATATTGCTTCATTCCCTCCACACTTTGACAATTTGTTTTGAGTGCATGATAATTGTCTACTTGTATAAAGTAGATAATCCTTAGAAAAACATCGTGGCCAGATTTCTTCAAAACTTTTAATCTTGGTTTTAAGTGCATGCCTATGATCTACTTCTCTAAAGCAAAGAATGAAATTATCACCACACTTTCTAACCAAAGCTATACTCAAAATTTTACTAACCATTCTAATATGGGAAAGATTTGCATGTTAAGTTTTTATTGAATATAGTATATACATTCTAATTTAAGATATCATCCAAAGAAGCAATGAAATGTGTTCAAGTATCAAAATATTAACCAAACTTAAATTAAATTAAATAAGGAATGGAATGTACTCACACTTAATATATATTATATATCAATTTTAAATTAAATTGGAGAGGCCTTAATACTTTCATTATGGTTATTAGCACATAAAACTTGGTAACACAAATTCATCCCCGTAACAAAAGATCCATATGGTGGGTAGGGAAGAGAACCATATCTTACATAAGTTGTCATCCAATATCTCTCAAAAAAAATACAAAACTAACAACTACATGACATCTTTCTAGACAAACAATGGATTAGAGTTTGGATGCAAAAGATATTGAATATAACATTTCAAAATTCTTATTTAAAGGATAATATCATAATTCCAAATGTCCATTAAGAAATATTTCCTCATTTTATGCAAGATCTATGAAATTAAAGAAAACATTTTCATCTATAGTGATTTATTTTATATTTAAAACTTCATCGTGAGTTCACATGTATCAAAATATTAACCCAACAACAAATAACGGACACAATACCTATGTGCTCATAGTTAGTATGTATTAGTCAACTTGGCAACATAAATTCATCCCTATAACAAAAAATCTGGCTTATAATTTATTCCCCATTCATTATATTCATTATTGGGCACTACGACTCAAAAGAAAAAATAAATCGAAATGTCTTTCTCGCTGCCATTTGGATTAAAGAAGCTGAGTTTTCCATTCAGATTAATGAAGCTTAATTTTCGAGTGACAGTAGGTTATCTTACATAAAATGGATCTCTTAACTTATCATTGCGAAAATATGACAAATGCATATTACGAATGGACTAATCAATAAATTAAAAATTGTAAATGTTGAACAATCACTGCTACCTTAACTGAAGTGTAGTTTGTGCTCGAAAATCACAACTCATTAGTCCCTCTCACAGTGTGTCTCACACTCTCTTGAATATGAAGCCACCTCTCTATGATATTAAATGTGTATCATTGAAGAGAGGGTCTTTGTTTATTGGGAATTTTCGAGAGAGATTTTAGGCTTTAGCGAGAGAGATTTTAGGCTTTAGTGTGGAAAACAATTGGTGATTGTTGATTTTTCAATCCATGGGTGCTCTTTGTTTT
>JASDQU010108097.1:78145-90350 GCA_032191745.1 Picea mariana
GGTATGGCTTCTGTGATGTGGCTCAGTTTGGTTGATTTGGTTGATGAAGTGAGTAGCACTCTTGTGATTCAGTAGTGACATGATTGCTATGGTATACTAGTTATTTATACATGATTGAGATAGCATTCATATTGATTTATTGTGGAGCATGAGCAAGCTATTGGAGAGCTTGGATGTGTTGTGACTAACTGTGGGTCAGTTTGGACAGTGGAAGACAGAAGAGAAAGTGATTACAGGTTGCAGAGGATCTGAGCATGTGAAGCAAAGCAAAACCCTAGTTGCTCAAGATCATACGCTTGTTACATTATACACTGGTCGCATTCACACATGGGTTTTAGTGAGCCAGAGCGCGTGCACACGCGGGCTGCACTACTGACAAGTCGCGTACCTGTTGACAAATTGATATCTAAGTAGAATTATTTAATAAATTTAATTATTTTATAAGATATTTATAGGGTTTATTAAATTTTTGTTTATTAAAGGTTATAATAGTTTATTAATAATTTTAGGGTTTCTTATTTATATTTAATCATTTAATGTTCTAGGGTTTAGTTAATAGGTAAAAAGTGGATTCTTAAATTTTCATTTTAGGGTTAGGTTAATATGATATGAGGTTAAGGTATAAACGAGTTAAATGTTTGTTTTGGGTTTAATATTAGGGTTTGTTTTGTTATAAGGTAAAAATGGGTTCTTATTAATTTAAGGTTGTGTACTAATGTCTTCATTAAGAAAAATAATAGGTTCTAGGGTTAGGTATCAAGTAATTTATAAGATTAGGGTTTTTTCTTTTCTTGTTAATTTATATTCTAAGTGTTTTATTACTACAGGGTTAATTAATATTAATCAATTAGGTTCTTAGGTTTTATAAGAGGTTATTAGGTTGTCTTAGAATTAAATGGGAGGGGTTTTCTTATGAATAATTTGATTTATAATAAGAAAAGAAAATTACCAAAGTTTATTGTTGTTTTTTGTAGAACAGGGGGAGCCATTTTTCGCTCAGTTCTAACCCACTGTCTCTGCTAAGGTTACTAGGATGTTTACGGATTTCAGTGGCTTCTCTAATACGACATTTGAAGAGGTGATTCTCTTTGGCGAGGATTTTCGTGTCTTCTAGGCGAACATGGTGTCTAGTTTTGATGGAGTGTTCAGCTAGGGCAGAGATGCGGATGCGTTCGTTCTTGATGTCAGCTCCATGTTCTTTTATCCTAACTTGGAAGGAGCGACCTGTTTCACCAATGTAACATTTACCTCATGAGCACTTTATTTACAGCAATGGGTAATGAATAAATGTTGAATGCTAATTGATGAGTTTTTGTGCAAGAGGGAAGTTTTGGGAAAAAGAGCCCCACACTCATTCACCCCCCCTAGTGTGGTAGGTGTGTCCAACACCTTTCTTAAATCCAAAGTACTCTAAGTTCTAGTTCGATAAAAGTATAGGTCCATAAAAATGGATATGCAATGCTAGAGGCATGGAGTTGTAGATCCATATAGATTCACTAAAATGAGAACATAATATACGTTGATTAAATTGAAGGTTGGGTATGTGATGGGATTTTTACATTTCGTGAAACACGAGTCAAATTTACCCAATGCTCCATACTAAAAAGTTTTATGAAATATGATTATTTTTAATATTAGGTCCATGAAAGAACCTGTGCAACACAAAGTACATAAATTCCTAGATCCATCTAAGTCACTGGGTCTTCATGAACTTATGACTTAGCATGTGCATTCTTGGGATATCAAAGAATACCCCTAATTTGAATAGATATTAATAAATACCTCGCAATACATCTTTCCAATAATAAAACCTTCTATTTTTACTAGTTACCCCTTTTATACCACCCAATATTTATAACCCTACAATACATCACATCCCCCCAATACCTACAATATATTGACTTTAGTTTTCACAATTTAAAAACCTCTGTATGAATGAACATAATAAGATATTGGTCAACAAGATGAAGCCTCCATGATTTAAGTTCACCACCTAAAAATCTAATAAATTGAAATTCACTAACATTTTTTCAAGTCATTAAATGAATTTAAAAAAAAAAACATCCTTACATCAACTAAGTACCGAAAATAATACAATACCACGTGGAACTTCAAGAGGTTTCATGTGCGGTATTGACTCAATTTTGTTGATGCCAACATGATAACAAGAAAAAATCATATCGACCTACAAAATTCCATAATGTCACTAATAACTTCATCATGGATGAGGTGGTACATGGATAAATAATCATGTAGTGACATGATTCTAGAGTTGTAGAAAAATCTTAAGTCTTCCTCTTTTCTTGGCTTATCTTTGAAATCTACCCACCTTCTAGAGACTTGAAACATTTTATGCTTTTATTTATTGACATCATAAATAATGTAGTCGAGGACATGTGGAAGGCGTAATGCTCCATGCAAAGGAAACATGGAAAGCAAGCAGATAAATGCGAAAAGTATACATGTTCAATTTAGTTATCGCTTTTTGAACCATTTCACATGTTCAATTTAATTTCATTGAAATTTAATTTTATTTCTTATTTAAATATTAATTTAGATTAAAATATATAATTATTATTTTTATAATATTAGTAATATATTAATATATAATTATAATAATTAATATGTATAATTATATATATATATATATATATATATATATATATATATATAATATTATATTATATAGTTAAATAGTTTAATGTTATTTAACTTGTAATAATGATATAATTTATTGTAATAATGATATAATTTAATGTAATAATGAGAAGTTATAAGTTATATTTTTTTACAATAAAGGTATATTATACTATGTTGCATGAGTTTCTCGAACAGTTGGGAACGTTGAGAACGTGAGTATCAATATGGGATACAACTAAAAACTTCTCCTAAATTTATAAGAAGCCATAAGTTGGGAGCTACAATAATATATATTAAAATTTAAATAACATAATATTAAATTTTAATTTATAAAATTTAAAATATGAAAAATAATTGAATAAAATAATTTATAATTTATAAACCTTGAAGAGCAATTTGACACTTAAACCATAAATATTAAATATTAAAGATAAATATTTATGCTTTTAAATTATTCAAAAGATTATATTTTTTAGTTTAGTTTAGGAAACAAAAGAACACACATCATATTGATATTCATATTGGTAAAATGTCCAAAGTAATAGATAGTTCAAAAATTAGTAAAATGCTCAAAGTAATACATATCCCAAACGATGGAAAAATGATCAAAGTAAAGCATAGTCCAAAAATGCCTAGAGACGAAGGCTCAAAATATATAATTAACAATGAAGGTTATTATAAAGTGTGATCTTCAACTGCAAGGCTATCCATATAATCTTGAGCTTCACTAGGCATTGCACCTCCATCATCATCACCATCAAGATTAAATGCAATGTCATCTAAGGGTATGCCAACAAACCTTGCATTTGGTGAAGGATTATCCTCATCATCATCATTCTGAGTAGCATCTTCAGCATCCACATCCCATCGTGTTGGCCAGCCTTTTAAATACTGAGGTAGCTTCCTTGAACAAATATGAAGACTACTATGCACATAAACCAATATCTCTGCTCTATTTGAGGTAAGCCTGTTCCTCTTAATAGAATGGATGAAACTATGGGTGGACCAATTCCTTTCCATTTGCAGAGGAACTAGCAACTTAAGATAGCAAGCGCAAGGCAAGTTGTCTAATCTCTTGGAATTCCCCCCCAATACATTCTCCACCATCCAATGGAATTATTTTGTGCATAAATATTGATGTCCTTCTTTGCATCCCGAGTGAATGTAGCAAGACTTAGGGTACCAAATCAATAAAATGTACTCGTATCACACTTAATTCATCATGAGTATGTACATCTTTCTTATGGCATCAAGAAACCCATTCTTCACCCATTCATCATCAATTGGTATAACTCGATTTGGTCTCTCCATATACCACTTTAGATTAATGGCATATGCAACCACATGAAGAGAGGTATTGAGTTTGAGTCATCTCTTGTTTATTATATTGTGGATTTCTTGGAAAACTCCAAAGAGGGGTTTCTCTGATGAATTATGTGCCTTACCTTTCCCACCATGCTACCCATACATTCATATATTTCCCCAAAAGTAGGGAAATCAAAATCCGCATCCCTGATCAACTCCACAATTGGATTTGTGAAAGAAACCACATATCTACACTCAGACCACCAATCTTCATCAAGAAGCATATCTCTTATCTTCTTGGCTTGATCTGATTTACACTGGGACCACGCATTCTATTCTTGAGAAATAATAGTGGCTTGTAAAAATGCATGCACCTCAATCATACGTTGAAGAAGAATGAAGTCTGTGGCATATCTTGTTTCTGCAGGTTTTAAAAATTGCTTCCTTTCTTTCATCCTATAGATTGCTAATGAGGCATGATGGTTGCAAATGAACATTTGTGCATCTCTTGCATTTGAAATGAGTTATGAAATCTAAGATATTTTCCCAATGTCTTTGAGGACATTGTTAAGGGCATGTACACGGCAAGGAGTCTAAAAGATATGTCTATATCGACTTTGGACCATCAATCCCATTGCTCTGCAAATAGGTGATGCATATATGATTACATGTACGACATTTGAAGGATCAACCTCATCAATTGCATCCTTCAATACCTCAAACATGAAGGTAGCATCCTTAAGTTTTCCACTGGAATCAATTGCTCTTAAAAAATAAGGTCTTGTTGAAGATGTGACAATTATATTCAACATTGGCCTTTGTTGAATGTCTGTCCAACCATCCATGACTATTAAACACCTTGTAAGAATCCAAGATTGTTTCAGGTATTGAAGGATGCAATTGATGAGGTTGATCCTTCAAATGTCNTGTCCAACCATCCATGACTATTAAACACCTTGTAAGAATCCAAGATTGTTTCAGGTCCCCCGTAAGCCCTTGCATTCTTGTCACCCCTTTATCCAACAATGATGCCCTCATTTTGTTGTAACCTGGGGGTGTATATCCTGGCCCAACAACTATGATTTCTCTTACCATTTATTTGTAATATGGTGAATGAGTGGCATTAAATGAAATTCCATTTTCCATAAAAAATCAGTGACAATCAACCTCATCCTTATGCACCACATTGTACATTTTACGAATTTGTTCAATAGCAACATTAGTAGAACTCTTACTCCTTACGGAAGTATACCCCTCCTCATAGTTAATTTGGTTTAGTTGACTTTGATTCATTGAATATCGTGTATCATGGGAGGATGATACAACTCTAGGTACTGTAAAAGGACGTGAATTGTCCACATATGTTTCACTAACACCTAAGGAACTCATGTGAAGCTTGGTTAACTCCATCATTTTTTCAAGATCACATGTGCAACCTTTAATCCCTTCATCATATATGGACAAAAGATGATGCCACACCCTAGTGTATCTTCCCTTAAATACATAGTTGCACAATTTGCACATCCATTCTTCACAACTACCACTATTCTTTTTCTTGTTTTTAGTGATTTTTTTCACATAGATTAAGAATGCTTTCTTGGAGTTTGTGCTTTGCTGGACTTGGTTTTGCCTTGAAATTGGAATTGGAGTAGAACTTGTGTCGTGCCCCCTAGATTATGGACTCCCATTCTCCATGATTTCCTTGGTGGTTAATACACAACATACAATTGTACAATAAAAACATGAAACAATATGACACAAAATATGAAAATTATTATTGATAATTGAAATTTGTGTCTTTAAACGTTAAAACTTTAAAACTTAGAAATTAGAATCCTTTTAAATTTCCAAAAAAAAATCTTTAAAGTTTAAACTTGTAGACTTTAATTTTAACTGCTATGCAAATGATTCTTTTTAAGAAAAAAATGTTAACTTACAACTTCTTGAAACGGGCTTAAAAGAATCTGCCAATGGATTTACTAGATCAGTAAAAGTCTCCCCAATAGGAATGTACTCTACCTCTCATGCCTCTCCTTCTACCTTAATCATGAAAATGATTGAAATTTTTTCAAAATGTGCCAAGAGGATCCCTTCTAATGTTATTGAAAGGTGTTCAATCTTAAGAATCCTTCTAAAAACATTGCTTCATTCCCTCCACACTTTGACAATTTGTTTTGAGTGCATGATCATTGTCTACTTGTATAAAGTGGATAATCCTTAGAAAAATGCCGTGGCCAGATAATCTTGGTTTTAAGTGCATGCATGTGATCTACTTCTCTAAAGCAAAGAATGAAATTATCACCACACTTTCTAACCAAAGCTATACCGAAAATTTTACTAACCATTCTAATATGGGAAAGATTTGCATGTTAAGTTTTCATTGATACTATATATATAGTATATACATTCTAATTTAAGATATCATCCAAAGAAGCAATAGAATGTGCTCAAGTATCAAAATATTAACCAAACTTAAATTAAATTAAATAAGGAATGGAATGTGCTCACACTTAGTATATATTATATATCAATTTTAAATTAAATTAGAGAGGCCTTAATACTTTCATTATGGTTATTAACACACACAACTTGGCAACCCAAATTCATCCCCGTAACAAAAGATCCATATGGTGGGTAGGGAAGAGAACCATATCTTACATAAATTGTCATCCAATATCTCTCAAACAAATACAAAACTAACAACTACATGACATCTCTCCAGACAAGCAATGGATTAGAGTTTGGATGCAAAAGATATTGAATATAACATTTCAAAATTCTTATTTAAAGGATAATATCATAATTCCAAATGTCCATTAAGAAATATTTCCTCATTTTATGCAAGATCTATGAAATTAAATAAAACATTTTCATCTATAGTGGTTTATTTTATGTTTAAAACTTCATTGTGAGTTCACACATATCAAAATATTAACCCAACAACAAACAATGGACACAATACGTATGTGCTCACAATTAGTATGTATTAGTCAACTTGGCAGCATAAATTCATCCCTATAACAAAAAATCTGGCTTATAAGTTATTCCCCATTCATTATATTCATTATTGGGCACTGCGACTAAAAAAAAATTAAATCTAAATGTCTTTCTCGCTGCCATTTGGATTAAAGAAGTTGAGTTTTCCATTCAGATTAATGAGGTTTAATTTTCGAGTGACAGTAGGTTGCCAAGCTTACATAAAATGGATCTCTTAACTTGTCATTGTGAAAATATGACAAATGCATATTATGAATGGACTAATCAGTAAATTAAAAATTGTAAATGTTGAACAATGATTGCTACCTTAACTAAAGTGTAGTTTGTGCTCGAAAATCACAGCTCATTAGTCCCTCTCACAGTGTGTCTCACACTCTCTTGAATATGAAGCCACCTCTCAACGAAATTAATTGTGTATCATTGAAGAGAGGGTCTCTGCTTATTGGGAATTTTCGAGAGATATTTTAGGCTTTAGTGAGAGAGATTTTAGGCTTTAGTGTGGGAAACAATTGGCGATTGTTGATTTTTCAATCCATGGGTGCTCTTTGTTTTATGGAGAGCTTGTACAAGTTCTCAGATTCTGAAACTCATCCCCAAGATCATGTTTTTACATATTGGCAGCTCCCAAATAGTTCCCAAGCTCCCAGAACTATTGGAACAATATTTGAAATGTTTTGTTCCAGCTCCTAAGCTCCCTAGAACGAGGGAATGTGTGGAACATAATTTCTAAAGGTTGGGAGCACTTCCCATGTAATAGTGATATCATATAGTAAATTTTATTTTTCTCATAACAAATAATGTTGAAATTTACAATATAATTTTTTTTTTTTTTTTTGAAAAAACATATTTATTATTACAATTAGGCCATTCATATTCTACTCATTGGAAATTCAACAAAGTAAAGACTGAAAAGAATCTTTTCGTTGGAGAAGGTGGTCACCACCCAAAGCATCATTTCCAAATTCAAGTAATAAAAAATGCTACCAACAACTAGAGGGTTGTTACTATGATGGAAAAAGTTGAGCGTGGCTATCAAAATTACAATACATTATGAGAAGACTGCAGATCCAATTTCATGGAGGACTGTGAGATAAAGATTCAATGCAACTCCATCTTCATACATTTTTTTTGTAGTCTACAAGTCACATTAATCTCAGACAATCACATCAGGCGACATTTGATTGTCTCACTTTCCTCAAGAGAAGATCAAGGGTTGAGTGCCTGAATTTCCATCTGGGTGAATCATTCTAGAATGCAATCATGTAGGAGCACCATTCATTAATCATAGGTATACAAGAACCTAAGAAACAGATTTAGTGACATCATTGAAGAACAAAAACAACACATTTAACAATCTCATTGATCGATGTGTGATCAAAAGTTTGATGGTTCGGTGGGGATGGGTGTCTGGGTCCCATTGAATTACTTACAATGGCATAACACCAATGTGGTTCCTCCTGTAATACACAATAGGTGTCTAGCCATTTTCCTCTGTTCCTCAATAATTTTCTAGCCATTTTCCTCTGCTCCTCCCAACTATGTGATCATCCAATTTCCTTTGGAAAACAATGCCTTGAGTATAATTGTCAAGGCGATCTTATGAGGCGTTGTTGTCAAAATAGTAGTTGTAGATTTATCAAAGCAGTGGCTATATATTTTAAAGCCTTAACAAAGTCGTTTTAACCTTCATGAGATCCTTGGTGTTGTGAAGGTGATGGCTGCTGAGTTTTCAAAGCTGTGGCTGCAAATTTATTTCAAACCCTGACAACTTTTTTAATGAAAAACTCAGTTTTTGAGAACTTTATTGTCAATCTTGCAATCACGCTTCAAATGTTATAACCAATAGCATTTTAAATAAGTAAAATTTCCAAAAATTATTTTATAAAGAAAATTACAAACCCTCCTAATCTCATTCTAAATAAATAAAAATTTTGAAAAATATTTTATGAATAAAATTACAACCCCTCCTAAAAATTTCGTTCTAAATAAATAAAATTTTGAAAATTATTTTATAAATAAAATTACAAACCCTCCTAAAAACTTAGAATATGAGAGAATGTATGAAAAATCTAATCTTGACTAATATACCTATCCTGCAATAATGTTTCGAATGTTATAACCAATACCATTTTAAATAAAATTTCTAAAAATAATTTATTAAAAAAATTATAAACCCTCCTAAAAAGAAAAGTTAAGATATGAGAGAATGTACGAAAAATCAAACCTCAACTAATATGCATTCAACACTCAATCGAATGCTATAGTCTCCTCGTGTTTGATAGTGTGTCAAGTGCATGGAAAGTCTTCTACATATAGAGAAAACAAATAATTCAATAATCTAGATGGATTGCATGACCCCAAAAATGTGTAAAAACTCTTGATGCAACTCATTTATAGTATGTGGGTGTAGTTATCACAAAATTTTATAAAAAAGAGAACTTGACGTGGTTTAGCCACATTTATTATTGCCAAGTGCTTGATGCTAAACCAACCATTATGTGGTAATATGATTATATGGCATTATGTAATTGATTTGTTCTACGACATTAATAATGATGGCATTATCGCCCGCAGGGGTGTAGATTGATTGGTAAGTATCGTGTAAATGGAAGGAAATATATAAAAAGAGGTCTCAAGGTCGATTCTCACTCTGATTTACCTAGGGGCAAGCTTGCGGGCTGTGCGTTCCTCCCTAAAGGTTATAAGACAACCGACAAAATTCAACCCCGTATCACGCGAGTACGATACTACCGTTGTTACCAATTCCCCTAGTTACAAAAAAACAAAACAATGATAACATTATTTTGATATCATGCTGATCAAAGTAGCTGCTAACAAACCAAAAAATTCACTTTTCCTTCTTTCCTGCCGGTGCTCATTTTGGCAAGAGAAACAATAGTATCTCGTCGTTCCATAGGCTTTCTCATATTTAGTCAGAAGAGTTCGGGTAATACTTCCAAAGCGACTTTCGACGGGAGAATCGAAGCTATTCAGAGGGAATTGCGGCAATTCCCCAATCCTAACGAAGTGGTTTCTCCGGAATCCAATGAACAACAGCAATTACATAGGATCAGCTTGCGTTCAATTACGCCGGAAATTGTCGAATCATTACCGAATGAGATGGCACGCTGTGATTTTGATGACGTGTAGCTTATGAGTTTTCTATATGGTTATTTGTTAATTTGCTACAATAAATAAATCATTTGGAATTAATTTTTACGTGAGGTCCATATAAGAACTGCTCTAAGTCACATAACATGAAAGCTCAACACTCGTCCGACCTCGTGGACCTAAAACTATAATATAATTTGGTTAAATAATGTGTGTCAGGTCCATAAGTCGACTTTTGCAACCTACAGTGCTAAGATACCAAGGTCCTCTGGCCTGATATTTGATTAAGCTATATTTCACAAAGATTTTGGATCACGTGATTTTAAGTTTAAAAATAAAAAATTCATCCAAAACGTTGGATGACTACAAGCAGAACCATATACGTGTTATATGATAACATTAGAACAATAATAAGTGAAAACATGATTATAGGAGGGTGAATACCAACTACCTTGTGTCATATGTACATGTCATGTTAGTATGATGAGTCATGAGTATGGACTTTTCATATCATATGGTTAATTAATGGGTATTATATAGGTTGCTTTTATTTGGTTATTTGTTTAAATTTTGCGGGTATTTTTGTGATGTATCATTCCTCTTCATATATTTCAATTCAAGGAAAAAGAAAATTAACACATCATGATATGAAAGTGAATGCTTATGTATTTCAATAATAAAATTTTGTAAATGTTTTTACAATATGAACTTGAAAAAGGACCTTCATTAATTTTTTTTTTTAAAGTTTTGAGTTGGCATGGCCAAGAGGATTCTTTCTTCATGTTTTCCAAATTGCACACGCACTGCTTTGTTGGATGTAACATTGTATTGACCTATACTTTATAATATTTTTGGATTTTCATAGCTTGGCAAATTGAATCTCTTATCTTATATTAAGTGCACATCTCTGTCCCTGGCCCCATGACACCATCCAATATATATGAAGTGTCACGGATAGGAGGTTCAACAATTTCTATGCTCTATCCTAACGACATTAAAAGTTGTGAAATTTCCACCATAGTGTTTTAAACCAAATTCTATTAATATTATTTATTATGAAAACACAGAGGAATAAATCCACTCAAAAAAAACCCCAACCCAAAATATTATAAATAAAATTAGAGAGTGGAATGAGACTCGAAATAAGTTGTGTAACTCAAGAAAACAAAACAGAAAACCCTAAATCAACTTTTCTCACTTACACATTTCATTTCTTGGGTGTCATCAATCATGTGGAAAGACTTATATAAAGATTTCATAAACAAAAATGAATATAACAACCATTTTCAATTCTTTGTCAACCTTCAATTTACTTCATTAAGCATTGAACATAAAAAGACATGTACCTTTAACTTTCAATTTTGACACTACTAAATACATTAACTAAAATAACATTTCCTTCCTTCTTTCCTTTAATAACATATCCAACCAATAGATTAACTAAAATAACATTTCCTTCCTTCTTTCCTTTAATAACATATCCAACCATGATTGTATTAAATTTTTTTTAGAAATATATTGATTTATAACCAAATAATTTATAATCACCCTTGAAAAAATCTTTTAAAAATACACTAATTTATAATAAAATATTATTTATTAAAAAAAATTAAATTAAATATATAATTATAACATTCAAACTTGCAATTATTATAACTATAAACATAGATAATGGAAAAAGAGGCTAATAAGGATGACTTAAAACTTACAATTATTATAACTATGAACATGGATAATGGAAAAAGGAGGAGGCTAACAAGTGATGACTTAAAAATGGCTATATTTATTTATGTGAAGTAGGATACTGTAGGATCTATCGAGTGATTTCCTCATGGTAACCATCAGATTTTGTGGTAAATAATGTTTTACAACTTATTTTTATTTTATAATTAAATTTTAAATATATTAATGCTATATTAGAAGTTTTTGTAACTCGTAGTCTTAGTTGGATTCAAAGGGTATTTTTATTTTACATTTTGGGTGTTATGCTTGTTTCCATTGTGTAGTCTTAGTTGGATTCAAAGGGTACTTTTATTTCACATTTTGGGTGTTATGCTTGTTTTCATTTTTTTAATATAACATTGTTATAAGATTTCATTACATTTTTTATTTTACAAATGTTGGGTGTTAAGTTTTTTTTTTTTTTTTTGTA
>JASDQU010108098.1:17916-27927 GCA_032191745.1 Picea mariana
TTCATTTGTACAAGACAAGCCTAGCTCTTCCATAATAATCTTCGACATCACACTTGGGCCCGAACCGCCATCAATGAGGCAAAAATGGGAAATCTTATCCATAATCTTTACAGAAATATAAAAATGGGGATTTTTTACAGGGTGTCTAAAGTTATGTGCACCTACTTTATTTACAGAGGAATCCTCTTTGTTTACCTCTTCAGAAATATTGGCTATAATGGAAGCTTTTACTTCCATGAATTGTTTCAGATGCATCTGTTGTTCAGGGACGACAACCATGTCCAGAAGGGTTGCATATGCTTTGATGTTGGCCAACTGATTCAAGGTATTGTACTTGGAAGAGGGGAGAGGGGAATTTGTTCCTTGACTGTCAGGAACCTTACAAACCTACACAGTGGCAGCAGGTGAGGATGAGCTCGGGCTAGAAGAATTACGAGGAGGATCAAATTTTCCCTTGGGAGCATAGGCTTTGTTTCTAGTATTGATGATCATGACATCTTCTGGCTCTGAAAAATCTAGGACAATGATAGCAGTTTTTGGTCTTTTACTAAAGATATTATCTCTAGCACTCTTCCTTACCTCACATGTGGCTTCCTCATGGTGTTCCTTGCAAAAGTTACAGCAACTTCGAGGAAATATAGTGTTAGGATGAAAATTATTCTCAATTGGACTTCTAAAAGGGGGTGCAGAAGAGGATGAATCTCCATAGGTGAGAGGTGAGACAATTCCCTTTTGCTTGAATGTTATCATATGCTTGTTCATATCTTGTACTAGTTGTAAGAGGGAGGACATGTATGTATACTTAACTGATTCTCCCTGGGGAAGACCTGTTCTTTCAAGCTGTTCTTCATACTCTGAACAAGTATGCAGAGCGGAACCGATATTATCAATGGTTCTTTCCTCAAGCCTATGATGGTAGGGGGAAGGTAATGCATTGTAGTAATGCATGAAAGTAGCTTGGTTTGGAGGTCGAAGGAGTCCAGGGATCTGATTGTATAGCTTATTGAAATGTAAGTTGAAAGACTTTATGGTCTCACCATCCTTATAGGCGACGTTATTATATTCCTGTAACTTCTCAGTTGGGATTTTAGATTGCCCATAAGTGGATCTGAACCAATATATTAACGCCTCCCAAATACACAGAATTTTAGGAGGAAGGTCAAATATATCAGCCACAACCTTTCCTTCCAAGGAATTGACGAATAAGCACATGAAATTATCATTGTCATTGGCTCCTATGTTGTGATAGGAATTAGAAAATGCCACTAGGTGTTCGTTTGTAGTGATAGTGTTATTTCCTGAGAACTTAATAATATGCTCCTTGAATTTAGGAAGTGGACGAGTAGCAGGTGCTAAGTTAAGAGGAGAGGACACATTGTTATCGAGCTAATTGTTAAGTGAAGACACAAATCAATCCCCCTAGCTTCACTACGAAAATAGAACAAAACAAGACAGTACACTACTCTTTCCTTTATAGATTTGAAGAAATTAAACACAATAAATTATAGACAAGAACAACAACATGGCGGAAAAAGCATAATAGCCAACGCATCTTTTATTCACTCCAATGTTACATATTTATAGTACAATGGGTGATGCCACCTCATAGAGAGATTTGCTCTAGATCCTAAAATCATGCATGATGACTAGGCTAGGCAATCTTAACTAACTCATTAGTCATCACTTGAGGATATATTACTAATATCCTAAATGAATAATACAAATATAGGTGACAATTTAGACTTAGTGATTGGTAAAGGTAAGCCATAGGCTAACAATCCCCCCCTCAATCACAAGTCCACAAGTCCGATCAATAATACCAACAATAAAGCATAAACTGGTATCAATTCCATGTCTTCATACTGAAACTCTTGTGCTAAGCCTCAATGAAGAACTGCTTGAAAAACCGCCAATCTAGATGCTAAGCATGTTCATTTGAAATGAACTGGAAGAGAGCTGAGATATAGAAGTGAACAACTGCAATATCTGAACATTTCCTGATTGCTTGACAATTTGATCATTTTTCCAAGTATTTTAGCTAGAAGAATCTGATGCCTACTGCTAATTGGTGAACATGTAGTATCACCACTCTACTATCAATGTATCACTGAAAGTGCTATCTGAATTTGTGGTTTGGGATGACCACTAACCAATTGATACCATGTATCTGATGGTTTTTGGATAACCACTAACCAATCTTGACACTTTTAAATGTCCAATAGCATCCCAATGTATCATGTGTATGATTCAATTTCAAGTCATTGAACCATAATCTTGCCAAAATCTACCATCTCTGGAAAATCTCACAATGTGATCATGTGAGCCAGGATGCATGCAAATTGTTTACTTAATGTAAACTCCAATCTGATGAGAGCGAACCAAGAGAAGTGAATCAACTTCTAGTATGATACATCCCTGAAAATGCCTGACAACTCAATAGAATTCCAAGATGCAATGTAGAAGAATCCTCTTGTCCTCTGCTAGGTCGAATGACCATCTATGTGAACCAAATGTTCACATTATTGCTCTCAAAATCAAATCTATATGATTCAACTTAAAATTATTGAACCATAATTCTGCCAAAGTCTGTCATCTACAAACCACAGTTGCCCATTTGGCAAATTTCATGCCCATCTGGCATATTTGATGTTTGTTGTTGTCGAAACTTTCTGTCTGAAAACCAATTCCATCATCAATTCCCCCCGTTGTCAGCTGAAATGAGAGATCGTAAGTAGTTTCATGAACCATCATCATTGGAATTTTGAACTCCCCCACTTAAGGTGCATGAGAGTTACATCATTGTACTCCCCCCTTCTATGCTCAAGAGAGTACCATACTTGTTTCATTTGAGTACAACACAAAGTGGGCATGCAGAAAAAACCACATGTTATCTCATCCCGTGATGGCCATGATCGAAAGCTATGCCATAAGGGGACCACTTATGTGAGGTACAAAAATGTTATGTGATACAAGATTGGTCTTTAATCGAGATTGAATTCTTCGGTAAGACTTATATAATCACTTGGTTGTTGATGACCATTGCCAAGGATCAATCCACTCATAGTGAATTTTCAATCTTGCAGGTTTCTTCAGTGTTGAATATCTGTCTGAAGAATGGTTATGCTTGCCACAATGCTGGCAAGGATGGAGATCAAAACACTGATTCTCCTTGTGACCAACTCAATTACAATGTCGGCACTTATCATTCTGATGCTGAACGTGAACGGGTGAAAGTGAATCTTCTTGAAGGAATCCATCACTTTGGAACTTGATTGGTCTTGAATAATCAGGAATATGAAAGATAACTTCCTTTCCATATCCAAGTCCTGTTCTATTCTTGTTGTAGATGATTTCTTCCCAAGGTCTCATGATGGGCTTGGAAAGAGTATTCAGAACCCGTTGCTTTGAAATCCATGGAAGTGGATTTATTGCATGTTGATGCATCATTGAAAGGTTTTCTTTACTGAAATCAAAAGAAAACTCTTGAAATGTAGGTTCATGAATAGATTCAACTTCGTCTGGAACTGATTCTGAAGTTGTATCACTATGTTGCTCCTTCACTAACTGTTGATCAAAAGCATCATCATCATCAACATCATAGAGAGGGTTGTGCTAAACAAAAACTAGTTCAGAACACTTCACTGGCTGCTGATTTTTGAGATCAGTCAACTCATCATTCAATAGTTGGGATAGCGATTGAAGAAGTCTAACTTTATCTTGCGTCACTTGCAAAAAAGTTAGCACTAATTGAAGAGTTTTTTTGTTCAATATCATTGTGTTGTCTTCAGTGGTGTTTATTAGAGTGTTCAGTAACTCTAATAATTCGAGACTTCGAGCCATTTTCAAAACACTAAAAGAGGTCTCCTTGTGCAGGTAGATCCTTATTACAATTTTACTCGATAGAAGAAGGCTTATCTGCAACTTGCTCACTTGAATCACTCACTTGAACTTCACGCTCGCTTTCTATTCATGCTCACTTGAACTTGCCTTGCTTGAACTTTCTTCTAAGAAGTTGAGGATGTCGGTTACCACCGAAAATGCATCCCAAAGTATTACAATGATTTGAGTTTAAAGTACTCATCCTTGTCAATTACGACTCAAAATGACAATGAATCTTGGGTGTCGGGCTCAACCAAGAATGCACCCAATTACAAATTCAATTCAACTCAACTTGATTTCAAAAAGACAAGTAAACTTACAAAAGGACAATTTGCAAGTTACAATAAATCCTGATTTTGAAGTTGAATAACTCTTCAACTTTGAATGTGTTGTCGATGCTTTTGAGTCCAGTTCTCCTTTGCTTACGATCTTGACTTGTTCATTGCTGTAGTATTATTTGTCGATGCTTGATTTGCATTAATTTTGATTGAATGCATGTGCATGAGTAATTGTGCTTCATCTTGTATGTGTTGCATTAAATACTAAAATTGTAAGTTTGTTTATGTCAAAACTAGACAAGAAACATCCAAACATTAAAAAAATAACCACCAACCACACTACACAATGCGCCACAAAAAGAAGACGAACTATCGGGGCTTGGCCTTGACCCTCGTATAGTCACATCAAAAAAGATTATGAGAGAGTATTGTACTGGACTCTTCTCAACTTCTTGATATCAATATTACAAAATTAAAATCACCCTTTACCCAAGTCTATATTTCACTAAATTTTATGAAATTTCCCCCTTTGAAGTGAACAAAAATGTTCAAATCTTCAATTACAATACAACCAACTTTCAAAATTTGTTTATCAAATCTTCTCTCTCATACAAAATTGCCTCGTTTATGCCATCCTAAACACATATGGAAAAAAATGCCCCTTTACAATTCTAGGCATAGGGAAACTTAAACCCAAAATGCCCCTTGATGGAAACCTTACGCAACAATGAGTTTCATAATCAAACACACCTTTACATAAAATAATGGCTCAAAGCCACAAATGGTGAGTTTTTTTTAATTGATAGTGAATTGATGTTGGGATTATTCCTATCCACGCCAGTTAAATGTAGCACAAGTACCCAAACTTATGCATACTGATAAAACACAATGCCAATATTCAGACTTCTTACCGTTCATGCAGGTTTCTCCTCACTGCAAATTCAATGGCGATTCTTAGCATCTGATCTCCAATAGATCTCGCACCAATGGAAAGAAGAATACATGAACTTGAAATATATGAATCTCAGGGAGAGAGAGATTCAGTTCCACATGCAATGAACTGTGGAAAAAATAGTCTACAGTTGGGCAGAAGTCTACTCCGATCTATTACGAATATTCTCTCTAAACAACGACTCACACAGTTAGCCAATTCAGCCAGCAATCAACCTTTTAGTGGCTATCTTTTCTCTGGCTAATGTCCTAGTAATCTCCAAATTCTATTCACCACATCTATAGTTGCGGGTAATCTCTGATTAATTCCAAGTCGAAGGAGCTCACAACAGTGCATGCTCCCTCTCTACCAGCATCCACGCAATCATTTTGTGCAGCGCCAACTTCTTCTATGGATATTCACAGTGATCTCCCATGTTCAAAGGAATCTGAACATGTTAGTGTATTTACAGGCCTTCCACAAGCTCGTTGATGAAATGACATTGATTCTTCACAATGGTGAATCTAGCATTCCATGCAAAAATCTCATGATACCTCGTCCACACGTCTGCGGCTTCAATGCAATGTCGAATCCTCTATGCTGGTAGACTCCTCCACACAGGATTTATGTTGGAAGCAATGAGTGATACCTCTCTCCTCCATTACAGGAGAGCACTCTGACCACTCTGCAGCTGCGACAGTGCTCTGGTTATCAGTGGCAGTCTTCAACAATGCTCACTCCTCCACGTAGGCGCGTTACCACTCCAACATGTGTGATTTGGATTGAAATGTCAAACAGATGTCATGCTTCACTGGGTGACATGATTTGGACACTCCACGCAGTCACACATTGGATTCTCCATTGGCCCTCTCACTTACGTCTCCTCTGGACAGTGAGCCACACCTCCATGCAGACTTCACTACCAAGCAGGAGTGAAGTGATACCAGTGTTAAATTGATATGACAGATCCTTTGTGTCTCCTCCTCTATACAAAAGGTCTGATCTAGCAGTAGACATGCCCTTAGGTGGCTCTTACTTGCAGATCAAAGCTGAGCGGTATCTATATTGCGTGTCTTCTCTCTTCAAAATGTGTTCTCTGCAGATCATGAATAGGGAGGGCACAACTGCTTTCTGTCTTTGTTTGACTTTTCCTCTCATGTTTGACTTTGTTTGACTTTTCCTCTAATGTATTGCAACAACGTACAATTTCATTTCTACTAACCAAAGGATTGATGTGTTTGATGCCCTTTCCCAAAATACTTGTGCAATAGGAGATCTGAGAGGTGCACGTTCTCGATCTGGAATTTGAGGCTACGAGACAATAAAATATTAAATCATAAAGATGTGCAACAGATTCTCTTCGTAGGTCAAGATACACACAGTTATTACATGCACATAACCCATCTTCTTAACAGATTAACGATCTAATCTATCCTCCATTCCACATACACAGACCTGGAGTTCATAAAATTTTACCATATCCAGAGAATAAAATTCATCACTTTACTCTTTCATCTATGATGTAGCTTGTGTGCTAATTGCTCCTCTTTGGCTGCATGCTCTCGTTGCACCTCATCTTCCATGGTGAAACTACCATGGATCTCAATATTACCAGGCCCTTAAGAACTATATTATCTCTAATACCAATTGAAGAAATTAAACACAATAAATTATAGACAACAACAACAACATGGCGGAAAAAGCATAATAGCCAACACATCTTTTATTCACTCCAATGTTACATATTTATATTACAATGGGTGATGCCACCTCATAGAGAGATTTGCTCTAGATCCTAAAATCATGCATGATGACTAGGCTAGGCAATCTTAACTAACTCATTAGTCATCACTTGAGGATATATTACTAATATCCTAAATGAATAATACAAATATAGGTGACAATTTAGACTTAGTGATTGGTAAAGGTAAGCCATAGGCTAACAAGATTTTGATTATCAAATGAGAAATGGATCTAGAACATACCTTTTAAATATCAAAGATCTAACTTCGCCAATGCAATCCAAGCTTCATCACGAGGTTTATGAGAAATATATGCAAATAAGCACAAGCCAACGAAAACAAGAATAACAGAGTCTATTTGATATGAAACTATGTATGTGATCACGGAATCATACAATATGGACAAATAACATTCATATAGGAAATAAAAGTATATATGTATTAAGGAATGTGGAAGAAAGATACAACTAGATGGTCATGCTCCTTCCAACAGTTCCTTGCTTCCCACACACTTCTTTCTCCAAGGATTCTGAGACCATAGATCTGATAGATACTCACAATCTATATTGACAAAGAAAAGCTCAAAGCCACTCTAACTAAGCTAACAATCTCAAGCCAAAACAACTAACTTTCTCCACGAGAGCTCCTCTCCTTTTATAAGCTGAAGAGGATAAGTTGAGGAGATTAGGATGATCCCACTAAATCATGAAAGCAAGTAAGATCCAAACCATTCAGAGGCCACTTCACCATAGAAGATTCTCCTTCTAGAAGCATCGAGAAAATGCTCATTTTTCCCATGTACGGAGGTCACCATAGCCTAGCTATAGAGAAACCTGTGGAAAATCTATAGCCTAGCTATGGTGCATCCTACGAAAATCAAGCATTTCTGCACCCTGTGTATAGAGTAGCCTACAAAAATCCTCTTTAATAGGGTTTTTACAAAGGAAAATACAACTTCTTCTCTCAGTAAAAGTTCTTCTCCCTTCTTTCTTTAGTAATTCATGCCACTGACCCCTTTGAAGGCAACATATATGTTTACATCATTAAAAATCATAAGGGTGAAAAAAATAATTTGTAAAAAGAGAGCCCCCCAAAGTATGAAGTTAGAACAGAGTGATAGCTGACATACTTTGTCGATTGTGTGTAGGTGTTACACCTCAAAATTACTCACTTCAATAGTGTCACAAGTGTCATCATTACAAGTGTTGTAAGTGTCGCATCTTGTTCACAAGTGTCGCATCTTGACCACAAGTGTTGCAAGTGTCACAAACAGTATGCTTCCATCTTGCCTATGTCCTGCCTCTAATGACATCATAAATACACTTAAGACACCTCAAAGGTTAGTTTGGAAGAAGAGAAATCACTTGACAGGAAGTACAAGCCTTTTGACATTGAGAAAACCACAAAAAAATTGAATTTTGGAGAGGAGCGCTCCCCTACCCACTGTCAGGGAGTGATGGTGCTCCCTGAGCCTCTTTGGGGGAGTGCTACCCTTTCTTTAGCAAATTCTGGGTTTGTTGAGGCAAATAAGGGAAGAATCCCTCAATTCCTGAAGGTAGTTGGATTCAAATAGAGGGTCAAGGCATGATCTTAGGGGAGATCCTCAACTGAAGGAGAGGAATTCTCAACTCATCACAAATATCTCTCAAGTGGTTGGACCTCTCCAAGGTTATATAAGGAGGCCTTCTCATGGTGAAAGGTACAATGGAGATTGATAATTATACCTAACTTATGATCTCATAAGATGGTAGTGACATGGAAAATATTGGAGATGTGAAACTTATGATCTCATGAGTGAGATTTCATCAAAGAAATCAGTGGATATTACTTGAGAAAATGGGTTGGACAAGGAGAGATGGAAGAATCTATTGCACCTTCATTCAAAGGATTGTAAGTACTTTTACTTGTTCTCATTAATAATCAATGCTTGGCATGTTTCTTTCAAACTTATGCTTGTTCCATATGAGTTTGTCTGCAGTAGATGGATCTATGCTTGATCTCTTTTGTACCTACAGGATCTATCAAGGAGATCANCTCAAAGGATTGTAAGTACTTTTACTTGTTCTCATTAATAATCAATGCTTGGCATGTTTCTTTCAAACTTATGCTTGTTCCATATGAGTTTGTCTGCAGTAGATGGATCTATGCTTGATCTCTTTTGTACCTACAGGATCTATCAAGGAGATCAGTATCAAATCTCATCCATGACTTTGCAAGGACAAATGTCGCTTATAAGGTACATATATTTCTCCTTCTTTTTCATTCATTAGCTTGATTATATATAAAAGGAAGTCAGTGTCCATGTTAAGAAATTTTCTATCTTGGCCTTAGGAGTCTAGAAGCCAAGAGGGAATACACTTGTCCACAGGGGGATTCACCTTCAACAGTAGGGAACAAGGAACACGTCGATCAGAAACCTACCAACAAACAAGGAAATACAGTACAATAATATATCATCACTGAGGTAGGAATTCCCATACTCAGAATACAAATGACTCAAAGCATAAATTCTGACATGCGGAGATCCATTTCAAGTAATATAGGTGATGGCCACCAAACATACATTGCAGATCCATGCCATTATGACTCAAATCTAAACATAGCCACCAAAAATACACCATGGATCTATGTGTTAAAGACTCAAATTTGAACATATCCAAAACACATACACTGTGGATCCATGCAACGGTACAATCTAAATATACTCCAACGCAACCTGAATCTGTCAAAAAATATCCAGGGTCTTTATCTCCACCACTCTTTAGTACGAATCTAACCATGTGAATACATGTGTTGAAGTCGAACATGGTAGAAACCGCTTGATTACCGGTCATTAGTCAATATCATTAACAAGTGCGAGGGAAATCACCATTAATGTCAATGACTCCCAAGGTACTCTAGTACAATCCAACAAATGTGAATTAATGAGTTGAAGTTGAACACTCGGCGGAATATCCCGATCAAGGGTCAATAATGAAAGCCCATTTTTGAAAGAGAGGAAACCTGCCAATGAGGCATGCAAGTTCCAAGGTACCAATTAGTTTCTAAGTCTAATTCCTAGATAGTGAGTTGAATTTGACAGGAAAAGACTCGTCACATGAAGGTCTTAATGTATCCTCCATCAATGACATGAAATGGGTAACAAGATTTGAAGTAGATCATAGTAACCAGTAACTCAGGA
>JASDQU010108098.1:41005-55457 GCA_032191745.1 Picea mariana
AAAGGAGTATGATCAAGAGACAAGTGGATTTTCCAACCTAGACACAAAGCGAGTGAAAGGGGGTCATGTTCAAAAGAGACTCTTCCATAGAATACATGTTTAGATACATTTCTTTCCCAATTTTTCCCCCACCATCTCTGGAGAGTACCTCTTTATTTTTACACAAGCTTGAGGAGGATAACATATGCTTTATCTGTAAGCTCATCCTTCGGATGAGTCCCTCGGAGTATGTTTAACGAACCCTAAGAAGGAGTGGTTCGGTCCCATATGGGCCTTTCGATGTTTGTTTTACGAGTCCAAGGAAAGAAAACTCAAGGTTTTTTCATGTTTAGAGAGTATGATAAACACTTAAAGAAAACTCTAAAATTTTCTTTTTTCATAAAGTAGTCCGATGAGACCGAAAAAGAGATAAACTATCACTCAACAAACATGCTTTCTAATACTTTAATGGCGTGAAAAGAACAAGATCGCTCAACAATATTTTCATGTTTAGAGAGTCTGAAAAAAGATTAAAGAGAACTCCAGGGGGTTCCTTTTCCATATAACCTTTACGAGTCCGAAAAACTAATAAAATTTTACTCAGTTACATTCTCAAGTATTTACGAGCACGAGAAAGAACAAAGACTAAGCTTAGGATTGTTTTCATTTTTATGCAAGCTTAAAACCAAAACAAAACTATGCTTGGGATATAATTTATTTTTACACAAGCTTAAAAACTAAACTAAACTATGCTTGGAACTAGTTTCATTTTTACACAAGCTCGAACCAGAGGAAACTATGCTTGAGGTAGGTGGTTTCATTTTTACACAAGATTGAACCATATAAAACTATGCTTGAACTTCCCAATGCATGGTTCATAAATTTGCATGGTTGGTACTTAGCCCCCAGCTTAAAAACTAATGGCTCAACTTCAGCATGAAGTCCAAAGGCTAGAAGTAAATTCCCCCCAAAATATGTTTCATCCAACTGCAAAGGAGAATGAAATGAAGCTTCAAATACTAGATGAAGGACTTGACTCAACAGAGAGGGGGAAGAATCTCTTTCATTTTTTAATGGGCTTGACACAGGAACAAGAACTATGCTCGAGAATCTAGGTTCAATCCCCATACCTCTATTTCATTTATTAATGAGCTTGACACAGAAATGGGAACTATGATATTAACCTCCATTTCATTTTTTAATGAGGTTTCCATAGAGACGCAAAAATTATCCTCGTAACTAGTTTCATTTTTTAACGAGCTTGAAATCAGAAAATCATGCTCAAGGCTGGTTTGATTTTTTAACGAGATTGAAATTAGAAAAGCATGCTCAAGATGGTTTATTGATCACATCTTCCAAGAGGATAATTCTCTAGAAAGACACTGTGTCAAGGGACAAAACTTAGTCAGGGCCTCCAAGAGATCTTCATTTTATGAAAGAAACACACTCTGGAAGGAACACATGTCGAGGGTCATGATAGGGGTAAGGAGGTCAGTCTCCAAGAGCCCTACCGAAGAGATCATCATGTCAACCACCGAATCTAATTCATAAGATACTATTATTACAGTAAGAGGATCATATTCATCAACAATTAAAGGCATGGGAGACAACGCCACATAATTGACCTATGGCAGTAGCAATACCGTTTTCATATAAGAACCATTTAGGGAGGTCATCCAGTCAGGACCGATGAATGAAATTTGATCAATAGTCACAATTCATCCACCGTGAGGGAAATATATCACACAAAAAAGAGTGGACACAATAGCTTTCATGGCATAGACATAATCTCACCCAAGGAGTAAAGAGAAATCCAAGTGGTCTTGGACTACCATAACGTAAATAAAGACAATTTTCCCACCCAAAGTTACAGGAAATTGAGGAAGTGTCCCTAAAGGTTGACTGGCTCTTCTGTTAAAATATAACAGATTCTACGTAACTAGAACAAGCTGAGGATAACTCAAATCTTGCCAAGCAATAGAGGACAAAATACTAACAGACACACCTTCATCTATCAACATCTAAGGAACGTCTCGACCAAAAACCTGTACTGTAATCTAGAAAGGAATGTGAGAGGGAAGACGAGGTCCAGTTAGCACACCCCAATTAAAAAGTATGGCCTCATTACTTGGAGGAGGTTCCATGGGAGAAGGATGAATGCCCCCCAACACAGTAGATTCAGTATCGACGAGATAAACATGGGCAGTATCGAGTTTACTCTCTAGCAAGAGAGTAGGATCGACTGATGACGAGATTAGATCGACCACTTGGGTTTCATTCTCCAAGGGGAGAATGGGGTTGACGGGTGGAAAGGGAAAAACCAATTGTGTTTCACTCTCTAACGGGAGAGTGGGATCAACCGAGGATGGGATCAGATCAACCACTTGGGTTGCACTCTCTAATGGAAGAGTGGGATCGACTGAGGATGGGATCAGATCGATCACTTGGTTAACTGGTTCAACTAAGGAAGTGGCCATATTGACTACATGATCAACCAAACTGACCGATGAAGAGATCAGATTGATCATTACATCAACTATAGGTGGTTCAAGAGTAAGCTTATGGTAAGTAGCTAGAAGTTTTGGTTGTGAAATAGTCACGTCTTCCAGTCATTTTGAAGCTTCATCCATACAAGGGAAAAGGTGAGTTAGATGACTCCCTTTGCATAACATACATGAGAACTTGACTCTACTTTTCTTCTTCCCAACGATATCTTGACTAGTTGATGGGAGTTCATTAACATGTTGTTCAGAGGTTGATGACATGTGTTGGCAAGGGTGTTTAGACCATGCTTCTATAACCTTCGATAGACCAGGGAAATCCTTAAGAAGATGGATACCCTTAAAAATCCTGCAAGGGTACTTGGGCTTACGAGTTGTGTGGGTGATCTTGACATCATCAACACTCCCAACATGATTAACAATAACTAGTTGTTGTCCAACATGTTTGGTAGTGGTTGGAATTTTGGACCCTTCCTTATTTTTCTTCTTCTTATTCTTTTGTTTCTTCTTCTTCTTATCCACCGACTTACTAGCTTTAAAGCTTTCACTCGGCGAAGAAGATGAAATGGAAGAATACCTTGCAAGTGAACAAGGCGAAGAAGATATTACTAGTGAAGAAGGTGAAGGATCAACATGAGGTTGATGTTCTTCGGGGAAAGTGCTTAAAAATGAAGCACTAACTGCATTCGGGACTACCTGAGTGGAAAACAACCATACCAGTATTCCAATCATGAGACCTATAAGGCTCAAAGTAGTGATGTGAGGAAGACCAATGTTTCCATAAGAAGGAAAAAAAAAAGGTTCCCCTGAAGAAAAGGTTCCTTCATTGGTCATTCCTAGAACTGACGCCATTAAAAAAAAAAAAAAACAACCTAGAGTTCACTAGGGAAAGCAAACAACACATGCTAAAAATCTAGTAAACAAGCAAGCAAACAAAACTTTCTCACAAACAACACACTAGTTGGTGATGAAATCCAATGTCATGAGGACAAAGTAAGAAAGGGCTGAAATAGAGAGGGTGGAAAGTTACGTTGATGACCTGCTTAACAGACTTACGCCTTGGTGCAAGCTCCCACACATAATCATGGGTATACCCTCCAAGGAGCCCGAGTGAGTTTGGCCAATGTAGATTATAGGTACTGTGAAGACTTGCCCCTCCACAGTCACCTCGTGTAAATACCATAAATAGATAGGCCACTAAGGTTACCAACTACTACAATGACGCCTAGGGAAACAGTCGATAGTTCAATCCACGCGCAAGGGCAAGGTATCTAGCCTGAAATCAACTTGAAATGCTTCCAGTCATCATTTTGGGTATACCTTCAAGCAACCCCCATAATACGCGCAATCTATACACCAAGACCAACAAAGCAGGGTGAGTAATTCTTTTAGTCTCAATGTGACCTCAAGTTTGACCCTTGTGTGAGAAGGGCTTCCCAGGACAAAATGTAGCAAGTTAATTTCACCGCTCCCTAACGCAAGATTCTATGTTTGTTTGCAGCTTTGGAAAGTTATCTTTCACACCTATTCCAAATCCCTACAACTAATATAATGTAGGTTTGCTACCCAAAAATATAAAATGTCTAATCAATTTTTATAAGCGTTTTATTTTTAAGGTTTTTGTTACTCAAAAGGAAGATGGCATGGACTAAATCATGTTTTGACCGACCCTAAACAATGCAAAGAAATGAAGATGCAATCTTTTCATTTCGATGAAAGATATGCTACGAGAAGGAGAAAACATTTATCATTCCCAAATGTACAATGTCTCAAAATTTTACTGAACTCATCAATATCAAGATTTTCAAGAAATGAGACAAATAGACTTTACACCAATACACGATTCATGGGAAGCCATGAGGGGGAATTGTTTTTTATAATTTAAGACCAAAAATGTCAAAAACCATGCAATTTCATTACTTCAATTGCAAGGATACCCCCAATAATATAATGCAAGAAATAATATTTTTTGTTTCAAAGAGACATTAAAAACAAGAGCGAGTTTCCTCAAAACAAAAAGCAACCCAAATTAAGTTTCTCTTTTAACACGAATTATTCAAAAAAAATAAATGTTCTTTCACTAAACAATTCTAAAGAAAAACAATGATTTGTAACAAGAAGACACTCAAAGGAAGAGATCAAATCTTTCAAAAGAAAAAGGAAAAAAGAAAAAATAAGGCAAAGATGGCAAAAAGCAAATTCAAATTTTATCAAGAAGATTGTAATCAAACCCAACAAATCACCCAAGAACCACATCACAAATCTAGGTAGGGAAAACCAGAAAAAACAATTTTTTCACAATCTCCATAGGCTGCAAGACTAGCACAGTGCGGAAATCCTTGATTGTCATAGGCCAGAAATGTGTACGGTGTGGATTTTTCGCACTGGTCTAAACAAGTATGGAGGGTAAATCCTAAGTTGTCGCACTATCCCTCAAAGCAGGGTGTGGAAATCAAATAAAAATGGAAAAAATTAAAGAATTAAGAAGGTTTTCTAGAGAAGTTTAATAGTCAAAGAGTCAAGATGGATCTCCCAGTGACTCAGAAAACAGAAACCAAGAAATCAAATCAAGAAAGAAAGACAAACTACGAAAACAATATGTTCCCCAGTGGAGTCGCCAATTTTGTTATCGGGCTAATTGTTAAGTGCGAACACAAATCAATCCCCCTAGCTTCACTATGAAACTAGAACAAAACAATACAATACACTACTGTTTCCTTAGATTTCAATTATCAAATGAGAAATGGATCTAGAACATACCTTTTAAATATCGAAGATCTGACTTCACCAATGCGATCCAAGCTTCATCACGAGGTTTATGAGAAATATCTGCAAATAAGCACAAGCCAACGAAGACAAGAATAACAGAGTCTATTTGATATGAAACTATGTATGTGATCAAGGAATCATACAATATGGACAAATAAAATTCATATAGGAAAGAAAATTATATCTGTATTAAAGAATGTGGAAGAAAGATACAACCAGATGCCTTGATGTTATTAGGTTCCTTCCAACAGTTCCTTTCTTCCCACACACTTCTTGCTCTGAGGATTTTGAGATCATAGATCTAATAACTACTCACAATCTATCTTGACAAAGAAAATCTCAAATCCACTCTAACCAAGCTAATAATCTCAAGCCAAAACAACTAACTTTCTCCATGAGATCTCCTCTCCTTTTATAAGCTGAAGAGGACGAGGTGAGGAGTTTAGGATGATCCCACTAAATCATGAAAGCGAGTAAGATCCAAACCATTCAGAGGCCACCTCACCATAGAAGCTTCTCCTTCTATAAGCATCGAGAAAATGCTCGTTTTTCCCATGTACAAAGGCTGCCACACCCTATCTATAGATAAACCTATGGAAACTCCATAGCCTAGTTATGGTGTAGCCTGTGGAAATCAGGCATTTCCGCACCCTGTGTATAGAGAAGCCTATGGAAATCCTCTTTAATAGGGTTTTTACAAAGGAAGTGAAAACTTATTCTCCCTTCCTTTTTAAGGAATTCAGGCCACTAACCCCTCTAAAGGCAACATATAGGTTTACATCATTAACAATCATAAGGGTGAGGAAAATAATGTGTAACACACATGCCATGGTGTGGTTGTGACGTCTTCTTCAAATTGAAAAATCCCATACTTTTTAAAAGCTTTGGTGGGATTTGTGGTAGATTGGACAGGGATATGGTGGCTATATAAGCTACCAATCACTGACGAAGATGAAGACTAAGATGAGGAAGCATTTCCAGTGCCACCAGAGCCACCACTAGATGCCATCTTGTGGATGATAGATGAGGGAAAGAAAGACGAATTGGATGAATCAGACGAATTTATCCTTAGAGAACTATGTTGGGTAGATAACATGACGTTGTTTCTTCCTATTTCAGCAATAGGATTAATTTTGGGTGATAAACCTCTTCTTCTTCTAGAGACACGGTAGTCTAAGGACATGAAAGAAAGGCCAAAATTGAAGGAACAAGAAAGTTACTGTTGATTTTTAGGCTGTCTATGTCTAGCTTCCCAACGTTCTTGGGTACTAATATCTCATTCAATTGTTTCCCATGAATGATTAAGCTCAACACATGTATTGGCAGTGTCTAAAATGGTGTTAAACATATTCAAAGCATTGTTGGTCTGATCTTGAAGACTGGGCTCAATATTGGGCTGCCTAGCAACAGGCACAGTCATTAAGAAATAAAAACAGTCAAAGAATCAATATCAGAAAAATAGATGTATTCGATGATAATCGAGTATAAAAATTATCCAAAGAGATATTGAAGATCTCCCTAGTATGGTTGCCAAATAAACGTTGAGGAAAAGATATGAAATGATCTTACTCAATCATTTTCAGATTTTTCTTGGCTAAAGAAAAATAGATAGGAATGTCACCCTATGTTTATAGCCATCAAAATTAATATCCTAACTCACAAGTATTGATTATAAGTGCTTAGGCTAGTCTTTTTATAAATAAAATCTTGCTAGAAAATTAATTATTTATATGATTTTCTGAATATAACAATTGCTGAAATAAATGTAGAGATAGAAGCAAAGACACCAAGATGATAATCAATACAGATGAGACATAAAGCAATCCTTTATTTCATTCCAATTCACCAAAGATTCATTTTCTTTACAAAATTTTGTAAAGAAGTTTTGGACCAAAGTCAAACTTAGACATCCCCAATGAAACATACAAAAGGACCTCTGACAAAAAATAAAAAAAATGAACTCTAAAAGCTAGATCATCTTGCCACAAATTGTTGTTGGCTCGACTCTGCACAATAGCCTTTGTCAATCATGAAAACTAATTCACAAAAAGACAAGTCTACATAGACTATCAAAGATAGATCAACACCTCTGAAAAACAAGTGTCTGAATGATGTAATTTAGCCTTGAATCTTGATGTCTACAATAAGACCCTGCTATCAAAAAAATGAATTAGGCTTGTGATAAATTAAGCAATGAATGAAAATTGAACTATCTCAACATAAACTCAAAGAGAAAACCTTAGTATGCTTCTCCTTCTATCATTTATTTGTTCCTCCCTTTCCTTTTTCTTTTAAGCAATTAGAATTGGTTGAAGTAGTTGAACTACATCATTAGTTAAGTTAACTAAAAACTCAAACAACTTTTTAGTTTGGGGGAAAAGTCATAATTCATAATAATGGTTATAAATAAATAATAACTAGTAGTTGGGACCCCTTGTGACTCCCATTTATCTCTTAACAATCATAACATAACTATTTAATTAAACAAAACATCCCTCCTTTTGGCTCCCATCATCACATTCATATTTGACAATTTATTTAATTGATATTTGAAATTATTTTCAAAAATATGTAGCTCATATATCCAAATAAAACTTGTTGTCCAAAAAATTTCTGAAGTCAACTGTCATCAACAATAATTAAAATAAAACTCAAAAACCATATTCTCCACTCTGAGATGAAATCCTTCCTTGATTGTTGTTGTCACCCTTTGATTTCTCTGAATTATCCTTTGGATGCATTGAGCCTTTAGGCCTAATCTCGTTGATCACATGAGAAAAAGCATCCCTCAAATGAATATGGGAAGACACAGATTTATTAGAGCCATTGGACGGTGAGGAAGAAGCTGCAGTGGATTTTCCTTTGTCAGGGGCATGATGGGCCTCAGTTTTCAATATTTTGGTAGCATGGGAGGATTGCACTGGTGAGTGGATAAGGGCTGCTTGGAAAATATGATTGTTAGGCAGGGGACCAGGTAAGGATAAATTGGGGCAGCCACGATGTTGGGATATTTCCGGGTGGACAATCTCTTGCCATCTATCATTTTTGGGAACCTCGGGTTTCAATGAGACATGAGAGGAATCGAGAATACCAGGGGCTTGTGGTGCTTGGAAGGGAGGCCTTTCAGTCCTAGTTTGGACCACTCCTTTCCCAATCCAATTGAAAAATATGGCCTGAAACAATTGGCCTAACTCTTGCGAGTCAACATCAAAGTGTATGGAGAATCTTGGCCTTCTTGGACCTATATTCCAATTACCTCTCCCTCAGTTCCCTCTTCCTGTCTACCTTAGCTAAAAAAGCTCATTCTTGCATGCATGATCAATTAGCAAATACTTCCTTTATAACCATACATGATAACTCCTTAAAAATATGAAATAGACTTTGGCTCAACAACATATCAGACTCGTGCAATCCAATCCATATAAATTTTTTAACTGTTATAAATCAGCAAGGGGTGAACAAAAGGTCCTAGGATATGTGAGGGGTGTGTATTGAGTGAAACATGATAAAATGAGGGGGGAAAGAACCATGGTTACTACTCAAAGACAACAAACAATCAACTATAATGCAAACCAAAAGAAATATCATTGTGATCCAACCAAGAAACTGCGATTTCAAACTACTTCAATACATAATTCTTCTTGACTGTAATTAAATTTTAGAACAGGGAGTGAAAAATGAATGTGGGAAGGGGATGGGGTTGTAATTAGAGAAAAGAAAAATAATGGTAGGGAAAGAGAGCAGATATTGTTCACAAAATTAATCAAGTGATCCATAAAAGCATTATGTAAAAGGAATAACACCAACCAAATAATCATTGTGATCAAATGAAAACTATTGTGTATAATTCAATTAATTTTGTGAATTGAATTACTCACTATTTGTAATGATATTTTTAACACAGTGTCACCAAACAAGACAACATGTATCCCACAACAACCTATAGAAGAGTTTTGTTTCTTCTCATTGTCCATTTAATATTTTAAAACAATTCCCAAATGAATACGCAGTCACTTATTTCCACCCTGTTCAATGTCAACTCATCAACCACTACCCATGAATTATCTCAATCATCAAATACAGACCCAAAAGTTGTGCCTGATTCTGTCCTTTAATTAATTTAATAATTAAATTGTAATGAGGTTATACTGTCACAGAACCTGTGTCTATTTTTGCTACGATGCATGATATTCATCAACGCATATAATGAATAGCCAAATACAACCATCAATATTTTAATTGCAAAGATATTGACTTGCCACATAGACAACAATCACCATTTCAACTCATTCTATGCTTGGAATACACAAACCATTCGACAAAACGCAGAGTATTTCTATGACTGTACAGGTCCAACTACTCTAAATCTAAAGATCCACAATGTTGGGTTATCAATCAATATAACGAGGTAGCAACAGTAAACCTGATGTTAACTCACAAATTGATCAAATTTCAACAAAGCTATATTGTTTTTAAAAAACCGTGACCATCTCTGATGGTGCAATTAATAATATCCATAACATATATAGTGGATGGTCATGCCATAATTACCCTAATTGCAATACTCCCATTATCATTTTAAAACCCATAGTCACAACAATCATCAACTCAACCTAGCATGTTGTAGGAAGGCCACACATACCCACACATTACACATGAAGCATTGCAATGACTTAATCAATTGAAACTAATGTTGGGCTAACAATTCAATAATAACAATGTAAAAGACAATGACTGTGCAATCTCAATTCTCCAATCAACTAATTAACCATGTTGAGCTTATCAATTTGATTGTTATAAAAACCAATTCTAGTGACTAAAAATCAATAAACAAAACCATTGTCAGCATAATTAACAGAGACAAGCCAACGATACAACATTGTCGACGATTCACCACCAACTCATAACAATCAACAACATACCCGACTGGACATAATTGTTCCCTCTATCAAAACCTAGGCTTGAGAAGTCAAGGGTTTTCTCTGTGGACCAACACAGGGAAACTAGAGTCTAACCCCAAGCATCGGGTGTGAACCTACGAGACGAATGGTGTACACACAGGGTATACCACCAATAAATTCGTAGACAGGGTGACAATTCTTGTGATAGGAGAGACTATGAACAGAGGAGAAAGGCTTTACTTTGTTCCTGTAATGATACTTAGAAAACGCAAGGTATAACCCTCGTGGTTTTCCCAATCAATTGAAGAATGCCAAGATAGGATAGAGCTCAGAAATAGAAATCATCCTTAAGAAATCCCTTTGGCATAACAGTGATCATAACCTACTGCGCAAACATTAGTAACATGAATGAACCCATACCCAAGTAAAACAATGTGCAGTGACACAAGGTGTTTCAAACCCAACAACCCAATAAAAAAAAGGACTGGGTATGAAACCCTCCAACTAACCCAGTAAGGATGACAGAGAGCCTTTACGGCTTCTAACACTCAGAACGATCAATGAAAAATGTGACTTCAACCATCATTTCATTTTCCATGAAAACCCCACAACAATCTATTCCAGAAAATATCACAAATTTACACAGTTGTCGGTTCTAAGAAAAGCACAAACCCATACATCACAAGGCCAATATCTATTCCATAACCATAGTGGGTTCATGGATGGTTAAAATACATACATGTATCCAAGAAATCCTTAAAAATGCGAGCTTGGATGAGCAGTTCTTCCTCTGGTTGAAAGTCGGGGCTTAACCATAGCAAAACACAGTTGAACAATAGCCAAGATAAGGTGGCGGCCAGTGGAAGGAGTATGAGTGACGTGTAGTAAATGCATGTCACCTCCACCCCCCTCCTCATTCAATTCCTTAGTACACAACAACGAGCCTTCCATAAATTTGCTTAATTAATCTATGCATCAAACTTAGCATCCATCACTTTTTCAAACATGCCACCCACATCGCATTTAACCATTTCCAACCATAACGCATATCAACCCTGTTTCCATAAAACTCAATAAGTCCCATAGCTATTAACTTTTTACCTAGGATTAACAATGATCATTTTAATTTCAATGCATGTAGTGTAGCATAGTAGCATAGTTTAATCCCTTCTCTTTTGCATTTTGTTTATATTTCTTTTGTCTCTTCTCAACTGATCTTATGTATTGTTACTAACATATCTCTTGTGCAGGTGTCACAATAATGGAGCCAGGGATAGATAGCAAGGGTAACAATGGATAACATAGGCCATCATAACATGAATTTAGAATCTAGAGAAATGAAAACAACACATAACATGCCTTATCCATCATTCATTTGTCACAATTAGAACCAACATATAATAGGCCTTATCCATCGCCAATAAAACCAAGATTTTATCAATCATGTAGAACTATGTAAGCAATGTCGAACAATAGCATGAACATGAAATAAGAACCAGATCTAACCTCCCAGTCTACAAGGGGGTCCCACCTACTAGTATTATATATCTTGTTAGCTTATAATAATAGGCTTTATCAATACTTGGGGAGAAAATTGCTCATTGCGATTTTAATCATCAACATTGTTGTCCCAGTCAGAAATGATGGTCTATGGTATCCCAAAATGGACCCACACTTTTTTGAAAAATATCTTAGTAGTATCTATCATTGTGATATTCTTCTTGCAGACTGTGAGGATGCCCATCTTCAAAAACCGATCAACGACCACTAATACGCAGTCATTTCCTTTCTTGGTGGATGGAAGGCTAGACATGTAATCCATTGAGATGGATTCCCAAGGATTCTCGGGAGTAGGAAGAGGGGTGTATAATCCTTGCTTCTTGATGGATTTCTTGGAAATGGCACAGGAAGTGCAGGATCTGATATAATTATTGACGTCTTATCGAATTTTTTCCCAATAAAAATGTTTAGGAAGAACATACATAATTTTCTCCATGCCAACATGTCTCGCCATCTGACTGTAGTGGGCTTCCCAAGCCAGATTTGCATGCTCGCTTGTAGGAACACAGATATGGCTCAGATGGCATAATAGTCCATCCTAAATGTGAAAATTGGTGATAGTCGCACATGTACCCAAGAGTTGATAGGTGGCAGTGAAGTTCAGATCTTCCCGATAAATTTGGGGCCACTCAGATGCCTCATGTCCACAGGAATGGAGCACATTTGTGAGTGAAACCATGGGAGGTCGACTCAGGAAGTCATCGACATAATTTGTGATCCCTTTATTATACTTGATGTTGATATGAAACTATTGCAGGTAGGTGGACCACTTTTGATGGTAGTCATTCTTCAATTTCCCCTGTGTCTATATGAACTGCAGAGGTTTGTGATCAATGTGGATGATTGTCTCCTTTCCCAGGATGTAATGTTTCCATTGACAATAGGCTTGTACAATGGAATACATATCCTTTTCATAGGTGGGGTATTTCCGAACACTATATCAGAGTATCTCTATTGGCACAGGGGAAGACCTAGGGTTCAAAGATACAACAACGCACCAACAAAACCCTAACTACCGACCCTTTTGGCAACACCTGCGAAGGAAATGAAGTCTCACCCAAGGTAGAGGCAGGGGTGGTTGCAAGACTCCGATGTCTAAAACCTTAGCTGGGACACATATATGTGATTGTAACACTTTAACAAAGCACTTAGTAGTTACAATTCATCAATATTCACCTTTAGCTTACAGTGCAGCTAAACCCTAATTAACAGATCGACGCAGTATTCACACAGTTCCAATAGATTCAAGAACTAAGAATGCCAACATATATCATATCTAGAATTCATTCACATCATTCATCACTAAGATATCATATCAGATTCATCTAACATACATCAGCGCACTAAGCATTTAATCACATAAACAAGAGAACACCTAAAACGCACAAAGCAACCACAACACAGGATATGCATGGCTCACACCCTCCCTGGGGCTACGTCCACCAACTCTTTGTCTTCTTTATTATATTATTTCAATATTCCTACATGAACAGAGCCTCAAAACCAACTCTGTAAAGGACAAGAGATTTGTGAACCTCACTAGATCCTCCTTCCCTAAGTTAGGTCCAAGCACATAGCCTTACACAGTCTGTGCACAAAGCACTACAGAGGACTTGCACTTAGCTCTGCAAGTCTCAACATACAATACGAACAAAGCCTCTTACAATCACTTGCACTTAGAATAGCACCCACACAGATGTCTCCCTTTCCCTACCACTTAGCAAGGTATCAAGCTTCTTCCTACATCGCCTAGACATATATTTATACATTACAAAATTGGGCCTAAACATGGGTAAACCCATGGGCCGACATCTCCATACCCGTTACATAAGCCCAAAACCCAAAAATCCCTAAAAATGGGTCAAGATCCCGTGATATCTGCTTTGAATTGTGCTCTGCCTTCGACAGCCTATCGAAGTTCCAAAATTATGTCAAACATGACCAAGGATTCTCAAAACTTGGTCAAGGGCCAATAGGCCCCCAACACTCACCTGTGACTCATCCTGAGTCACTCTGATCTAGGTAGCTCTGCTTCAAAAGACTCGAGCTGCTTCTACTTATTGTTGTGCCATGACTGTTACCCATGATTTTGGTCATCATGATGATGTATTGATGATGGTGTACTCAGGCTCTTCATAAGAACTTTCTCCTAAGAAAAGTTACTTTCATCTCTTCCCAGAAAACTCCTTTTTGAAGAAGGTTCGCAGGCTGCTAATATATTAGGGTGCGAGAATGACCCATTCTCGCAGGTTTCCTTAAGCCAGGGTGTGAACTTCTCGCACTGTGTTGAATAGCTAGGGTGTGAACTCATCCTAAAGCATGGAAAAAGATGAATTCTCGATGTTTCTAGAAGGGAATCTTCTAGAAGAATTGGTTGGCATTCGAATGGTTATACTTGTACTAGATTCCCTGATATTGTGGGATCATTCTTATCCAAATAACTATCTCATTTTCTCTTATATATTAAGGGAATTCTCATGGAAAAGGTTAAACAAGATTCATTGGAGAATTGGTGAAAGAATTGTGTGAAGGACTTAGCTTGAACAGCAGCTTGGAGACTCTAGCAAGTCTATCAAGAGGATTTGATCTTCTTCATGCAAGGATTGAGCAAGTGTGTGTGTTGGAGCCAAGAGCCATCGAAAGGAAGCTTTCGACATCAAGGCTATTAGGTTGTAATCTTTACTTTCAATTAATATGATACAGTGGCATGTTCCTTTCCCATAAAGCTTTTCTCACTTTATT
>JASDQU010108098.1:68604-80375 GCA_032191745.1 Picea mariana
TGTAATTAGAGAAAAGAAAAATAATGGTAGGGAAAGAGAGCAGATATTGTTCACAAAATTAATCAAGTGATCCATAAAAGCATTATGTAAAAGGAATAACACCAACCAAATAATCATTGTGATCAAATGAAAACTATTGTGTATAATTCAATTAATTTTGTGAATTGAATTACTCGCTGTTTGTAATGATATTTTTAACACAGTGTCACCAAACAAGACAACATGTATCCCACAACAACCTATAGAAGAGTTTTGTTTCTTCTCATTGTCCATTTAATATTTTAAAACAATTCCCAAATGAATACGCAGTCACTTATTTCCACCCTGTTCAGCGTCAACTCATCAACCACTACCCATGAATTATCTCAATCATCAAATACAAACCCAAAAGTTGTGCCCGATTCTGTCCTTTAATTAATTTAATAATTAAATTGTAATGAGGTTATACTGTCACAGAACCTGTGTCTATTTTTTCTACGATGCATGATATTCATCAACGTATATAATGAACAGCCAAATACAACCATCAATATTTTAATTGCAAAGATATTGACTTGCCACATAGACAACAATCACCATTTCAACTCATTCTATGCTTGGAATACACAAACCATTCGACAAAACGCAGAGTACTTCTATGACTGTACAGGTCCAACTACTCTAAATCTAAAGATCCACAATGTTGGGTTATCAATCAATATAACGAGGTAGCAACAGTAAACCCGATGTCAACTCACAAATTGATCAAATTGCAACAAAGCTATATTGTTTTTAAAAAAACCGTGACCATCTCTGATGGTGCAATTAATAATATCCATAACATATACAGTGGATGGTCATGCCATAATTACCCTAATTGCAATACTCCCATTAGCATTTTAAAACCCATAGTCACAACAATCATCAAATCAACCTAGCATGTTGTAGGAAGGCCACACATACCCACACATTACACATGAAGCATTGCAATGACATAATCAATTGAAACCAATGTTGGGTTAACAATTCAATAATAACAATGTAAAAGACAACGACTGTGCAATCTCAGTTCTCCAATCAACTAATTAACCATGTTGAGCTTATCAATTTGATTGTTATAAAAACCAATTCTAGTGACTAAAAATCAATAAACAAAACCATTGTCAGCATAATTAACAGAGACAAGCCAATGATACAACATTGTCGACGATTCACCACCAACTCATAACAATCAACAACATACCTGACCGGACATAATTGTTCCCTCTATCAAAACCTAGGCTTGAGAAGTCAAGGGTTTTCTCTGTGGACCAACACAGGGAAACTAGAGTCTAACCCCAAGCATCGGGTGTGAACCTACGAGATGAATGGTGTACACACAGGGTATACCACCAATAAATTCGTAGACAGGGTGACAATTCTTGTGATAGGAGAGACTATGAACAGAGGAGAAAGGCTTTACTTTGGTCCTGTAATGATACTTAGAAAACGCAAGGTATAACCCTCGTGGTTTTCCCAATCAACTGAAGAATGCCAAGATAGGATAGAGATCAGAAATAGAAATCATCCTTAAGAAATCCCTTTGGCATAACAGTCATCATAACCTACTGCGCAAACATTAGTAACATGAACGAACCCATACCCAAGTAAAACAATGTGCAGTGACACAAGGTGTTTCAAACCCAACAACCCAATAAAAAAAAAGACTGGGTATGAAACCCTCCAACTAACCCAGTAAGGATGACAGAGAGCCTCTACGGCTTCTAACACTCAGAATGATCAATGAAAAATGTGACTTCAACCATCATTTCATTTTCCATGAAAACCCCACAACAATCTATTCCATAAAATATCACAAATTTACATAGTTGTCAGTTCTAAGAAAAGCACAAACCCATACATCACAAGGCCAATATCTATTCCATAACCATAGTGGGTTCATGGATGGTGAAAATACATACATGTATCCAAGAAATCCTTAAAAATGCAAGCTTGGACGAGCAGTTCTTCCTCTGGTTGAAAGTCGGGGCTTAACCATAGCAAAACACAGTTGAACAATAGCCAAGATAGGGTGGCGGCCAGTGGAAGGAGTATGAGTGACATGTAGCAAATGCATGTCGCCTCCACCCCCCTCCTCATTCAATTCCTTAGTACACAACAGCCAGCCCTCCATAAATTTGCTTAATTAATCTATGCATCAAACTTAGCATCCATCACTTTGTCAAACATGCCACCCACATCACATTTAACCATTTCCAACCATAACGCATATCAACCATGTTTCCATAAAACTCAATAAGTCCCATAGCTATTAACTTTTTACCTAGGATTAACAATGATCATTTTAATTTCAATGCATGTAGTGTAGCATAGTAGCATAGTTTAATCCCTTATTTTTTGCATTTTGTTTATATTTCTTTTGTCTCTTCTCAATTGATCTTATGTATTGTTACTAACATATCTCTTGTGTAGGTGTCACAATAATGGAGCCAGGGATAGATAGCAAGGGTAACAATGGATAACATAGGCCATCATAACATGAATTTAGAATCTAGAGAAATGAAAACAACACATAACATGCCTTATCCATCATTCATTTGTCACAATTAGAACCAACATATAATAGGCCTTATCCATCGCCAATAAAACCAAGATTTTATCAATCATGTAGAACTGTGTAAGCAATTTCGAACAACAACATGAACATGAAATAAGAACCAGATCTGACCTCCCAGTTTACAAGGGGGTCCCACCTACTAGTATTATATATCTTGTTAGCTTATAATAACAGGCTTTATCAATACTTGGGGAGAAAAATGCTCATTGCGATTTTAATCATCAACATTGTTGTCCCAGTCAGAAATGATGGTCTATGGTATCCCAAAATGGACCCACACTTGTTTGAAGAATATCTTAGTAGTATCTATCATTGTGATATTCTTCTTGCAGACTGTGAGGATGCCCATCTTTGAAAACCGATCAATGACCACTAATACGCAGTCATTTCCTTTCTTGGTGGATGGAAGGCCAGACATGTAATCCATTGAGATGGCTTCCCAAGGATTCTCGGGAGTAGGAAGAGGGGTGTATAAGCCTTGCTTCTTGATGGATTGCTTGGAAATGGCACAGGAAGTGCAGGATCTGATATAATTATTGACGTCCTATCGAATTTTTTCCCAATAAAAATGTTTAGGAAGAACATACATAGTTTTCTCCATGCCAAAATGTCTCGCCATCCGACTGTAGTGGGCTTCCCAAACCAGATTTGCATGCTCGCTTGTAGGAACACAGATATGGCTCAGATGGCATAATAGTCCATCCTGAATGTGAAAATTGGTGACAGTCGTACATGTACCCAAGAGTTGATAGGTGGCAGTGAAGTTCAGATCTTCCTGATAAATTTGGGGCCACTCGGATGCCTCATGTCCACAGGAATGGAGCACAGTTGTGAGTGAAACCATGGGAGGTCGAATCAGGAAGTCATCGACATAATTTGTGATCCCTTTATTATACTTGATGTTGATATGGAACTGTTGCAGGTAGGTGGACCACTTTTGATGGTAGTCATTCTGCAATTTCCCCTGTGTCTATATGAACTGCAAAGGTTTGTGATCAACGTGGATGATTGTATCCTTTCCCAGGATGTAATGTTTCCATTGACAATAGGCTTGTACAATGGAATACATATCCTTTTCATAGGTGGGGTATTTCCGAACACTATATGAGAGTATCTCTATTGGCACAGGGGAAGACCTAGGGTTCAAATCTACAACAACGCACCAACAAAACCCTAACTACCGACCCTTTCGGCAACACCTGCAAAGGAGATGAAGTCTCACCCGAGGTAGAGGCAGGGGTGGTTGCAAGACCCCGATGTCTAAAACCTTAGCTGGGACACAGATATGTGATTGTAACACTTTAACAAAGCACTTAGTAGTTACAGTTCATCAATATTCACCTTTAGCTTACAATGCAGCTAAACCCTAATTAACATAACGACGCAGTATTCACACAGTTCCAATAGATTCAAGAACTAAGAATGCCAACATATATCATATCTAGAATTCATTCACATCATTCATCACTAAGATATCATATCATATTCATCTAACATACATCAGCGCACTAAGCATTTAATCACATAAACAAGAGAACACCTAAAACGCACAAAGCAACCACAACACAGGATATGCATGGCTCATGCCCTCCCTGGGGCTACGTCCACCAACTCTTTGTCTTCTTTATTAGCTTATTTCAATATTCCTACATGAACAGAGCCTCAAAACCAACTCCGTAGAGGACAAGAGATTTTTGAACCTCACTAGATCCTCCTTCCCTAAGTTAGGTCCAAGCACATAGCCTTACACAGTCTGTGCACAAAGCACTACAGAGGACTTGCACTTAGCTCTGCAAGTCTCAACATACAATATGAACAAAGATTCTTACAATCACTTGCACTTAGCATAGCACCCACACAGATGTCTCCTTTTCCCTACCACTTAGCAAGGTATCAAGCTGCTTCCTACATCGCCTAGACATATATTTATACATTACAAAATCGGGCCTAAACATGGGTAAACCCATGGGCCGACATCCCCATGCCCATTACACAAGCCCAAAACCCAAAAATCCCTAAAAATGGGTCAAGATCCCGTGATCTCTGCTTTGACTTGTGCTCTGCCTTCGACAACCTGTCGAAGTTCCAAAAGTATGTCAAACATGACCAAGGATTCTCAAAACTTGGTCAAGGGCCAATAGGCCCCCAGCACTCACCTGTGACTCATCCTGAGTCACTCTGATCTAGGTAGCTCTGCTTCAAAAGCCTCGAGCTGCTTCTACTTATTGTTGTGCCACGACTGTTACCCATGATTTTGGTCTTCATGATGATGTATTGATGATGGTGTACTCAGGCTCTTCATAAGAACTTTCTCCTGAGAAAAGTTACTTTCATCTCTTCCCAGAAAACTCCTTTTTGAAGAAGGTTCGCAGGCTGCTAATATATTAGGGTGTGAGAATGACCCATTTTCGCAGGTTTCCTTAAAGTAGGGTGTGAACTTCTCGCACTCTGTTGAATAGCTAGGGTGTGAACTCGTCCTAAAGCATGGAAAAAGATGAATTCTTGATGTTTCTAGAAGGGAATCTTCTAGAAGAATTGGTTGGCATTCGAATGGTTATCCTTGTACTGGATTCCCTGATATTGTGGGATCATTCTTATCCAAATAACTATCTCATTTTCTCTTATATATTGAGGGAATTCTCATGGAAAAGGTTAAACAAGATTCATTGGAGAATTGGTGAAAGAATTGTGTGAAGGACTTAGCTTGAACAACAGCTTGGAGACTCTAGCAAGTCTATCAAGAGGATTTGATCTTCTTCATGCAAGGATTGAGAAAGTGTGTGTGTTGGAGCCAAGAGCCATCGAAAGGAAGCTTTCGAAATCAAGGGTATTAGGTTGTAATCTTTACTTTCAATTAATATGATACAATGGCATGTCCCTTTCCCATAAAGCTATTCTCACTTTATTGTGTAATTCCTTGATCATACACATAAGTTGACAGTTGAATATATTTTGCTATCTTCACTTTGGTTGGTTTGTGTTGTCTTAGTCTTGACCTCACGAGAGCACTGGAGCGAAGCGGGAGCAACAAATACCCTAGGAAGCGATACTAAGGTATGCTACTTGTTCCTTCCTACTAGCTAATTCAATGGTCAAAACTTAGGGAAAGAGTCATGTCCTGTCTTGTTTTGTTCTAGATCCAGGTGGATCTAGGGAGATCTGTTAGTCTCTGCACCTATCGATTAGTCCGATAAAAAAATTGGCGACTCCACTGGGGATCATCCCATTTTCTTTGTGGATTTTTGTGTTTTTCCATGGACATTTTCTCTTGTTTTATACTTCTCCATTCATATCAATCTTTGAGTCTTCAGGATACCCTGATAGACCCTCTGGGTCCAGAGGCCTCTTCAAATTTTGTGTCATTTTCCAAAAATTTGACTAGTTTCAGACATTCTCGCACTGCACTCCACAGTAGCCTGCAAGAATCTGTAGAATTCGCATCCTGCCTTTAGGTTCAGTGCGAGGTTCTCACACTCTTCTCAAGGGCCACCTGCGAGAATCACTAATTCTCGCACTGTGTAATATTGCCAGCCTGTGAACTCATTTTTTCAAACTTTTGGATTTGAGGTTTGGCATCTTCAACTGCCTAGATCAGTCTAGGTGCCTCATAAGAGTTTCTTGGACCATTGATTGGTGTCTTTCTTATCTTCATTTTCGTGCATGGACAGTCTTAGGATTTCCAAGGCTTTTCTTGTCACTTTTGTCTTGACTTTCGTTTCTTGACTTTTCTTGGCAAAGCTATACTCTCTGATTTCAGAATATGAGTGTGTTTGATTAGTTAAGAACCGGTGATCGGTTGAAAGTTGAGTTTTCTTGGTCTTTATCATTTGCTTATTGTTTGAAAGATCATTTTTCCTTATGCAATTGAAAAGACTATATTGGTTTGCTTCTTATTTTTGTTTTCATTGAAAGAGTGATTTGGGCTTTTATCATTGCATGTTCATTGGTTTTTTATTTTCTATACTCTCACTATCATGGTGTGGGTCCTTTTTGAAAAGTGAACAAAAGTTTTTCTTTCAAAAATCATTTTCGTCTTCGAAAAAATTGAAAATCAATTGTTGAAATTATTGAAAAAAAAGCAATAGAGAATTGTTATTGATACGTGATTTGTTGCATTTTCATTTTAAAGGAAATTTTGCATTGTAGTTCAAGGTTGATCTGGAAAACATTCTCTTTCCCTCCCATACCCAATGAATCTCTTGCAATGGAAAATGTAGCAGTTGATTCATTACCCAATGAATCTCTTTTCCTTATTAGCACTGACGATCTTTGGTATGGTGATATCATTATATATCTCCAAACCCAGAATTTTCGGCCAACTTTGTCCAATACTGAGCGACGTCGAATACGATATCAAGCTCGTCAATACATTATCCTCGGGGATACTCTTTATCATCGGGGGATTGACTCTGTTTTTCGACGTTGTCTAACGTTCGACAAAGCTGAGAAAGCTCTGAATGACTACCATTCTGGAGCATGTGGTGGTCATATGTCTGGGTATGCTACTGTCCAGAAGATCTTACGAGCATGGTATTTTTGGCCTTCTTTGTTTAACGACTGCATCATCACCATTCATAAATGCCATGCTTACCAGACCTATAATTAGAAAATACGGTCACATCCTGCTCCTCTTCACCCTGTGGTCTCAGTTGGTCCTTTTGCGAAATGGGGCATCGATTTCATGACATGTCACCCTCACTCGGCTGGGGGGCATGGTTACATTATTGTAGCCATTGATTACTTTATGAAATGGGTCAAGGCGATGCCGACATTTGACAACACTGGAAAGACCAAAACATTATTCATTTTTAATCACGTTATAGCTCATTTTGGTGTTCCCCAAGCTATCGTCACTAATCACGGTAGCCACTTTTGGAATTTTATGATGTCTGAACTTACTGAAAAGTTGGGTCTTCACCATGATAACTCAATGCCCTATTACCCACACGCCAATGGCCAAATCGAAGCGATTAACAAATTTCTCATAACTATGCTCCAACGAATGATAGGGATTCATAAAACAAGTTGGCACATAATGTTGTTTTTGACATTGTGGGCATACCGGACATTCGTCAAGTCCGCTACTAGATTTACACCTTTTCGGTTAGTCTATGGTGTGGAAGCCATTCTCCCTATTGAATGCAAGATACCCTCTTTAAAACTAGTTGTTGAACTCCTACCCAACACTTCTGCTGAGGAAGAACGTCTATTGTATCTTATGCGATTAGACGAAACTTGACGCCATGCCACCCTAGTCATAGAAGCTCAGAAAAAGCGTTTCAAGGCCCAATACAACAAACATGTCAAGCCTTGCATTTTCTCGGAAGGAGATCTCATTCTCCTCTATGATCAAGATCAAGATATGCTAGGAGCTGGAAAATTCGAAGCCATGTGACGAGGTCCTTATATCATTCAACGAGTTTTGGAAAAAATAGCTTATGAGTTAGTAGATTACGATGGTATCCCTTTGAGTGAACCCAGGAATGGGTTGTACATGAAGAAGTACTATGCATAAAATCATCTGTGCATGAGTACTTGTATTTTTATTGTATAATACTTCTTGTGTGTTACTATAGCTTGTTTTTGTCGTTATCTAGTCTCTACCCTTATGTGACATTGTGTTTGATTTCCAGAGGTCGGAGTCTTCGCTACCCTATATTGGCTTCGCTGATGGCACTATCCATAGTACTCAGAACCTTGCTTCTGCTGCATGGGCAATTATGCCCCTACAAATGAACTTGTCTCCTTACGAGGTGTGTGTCTCGGCCGTGCGACCAACAACATTGTAGAGTATAACGTCATTATTGAATTATTGGTTGATGCTATCTCACTCAGAATCCGTCATTTGGTTGTGCGACTCGATTCGCAACTTGTAGTACTACAATTAAGTAATTTCTATACTATTCGAAGTCCTACTTTGTTATGAGTGTATTTGCGAATTCGCCTCTTGGAACGTTATTTTGATTACATTGAATATCAACATATTCCTAGATGTCTAAATACATTAACAGATTCATTGGCTAACTATGTATTAGATAGACATTTGAATCACTTATAAATCAATCACATCAATTTTTCACACAATACAAGGTAAACCGGTAGAAGTCGTCTGTATATATAACGATCAAAAAGAGTTTTTAACAAAAATTTTTGTCCAAAGACCAAAATGTCAAAATCTGAAGCTCATAGCTTCTACAAAGTGATGTCATGGATGACATTCATGGTAGCACACGACTGCTCAAGAAACCCTATGGAGCAGTCGACTCATGGACCCTGACACCCCTACTATATGACGTTGATCGCGTCGTGGAACCTCTTCAAGAAGCATGTTTGGAATATCTGTGGTCAAGCCCTCTAGGTTTTGTTCCACTACTTGATAATCCTCAACATATTGTGGCGTTGGGGCTACCTCTCCCTGCCACTGAATGGGAGAAGTACCAGGAGGTCAGTAAGGTCCAACATCTGTGTCATCAAAAACTAATTTTGTATTTAGTCTTTGGATGAACTTATAAAACAAAAACATTTGAATATGATAAAAATTCACAAAAACATTTAAAAAGAAAAAAATGTGTGTACTTCTTACCAAGTTCCCCCCACTGAGCATCCTCTGGCAGTAATAAGTATGTATCTCCTCAGAAATCCAACCCGGCATAAGCATAATTGTCAACCATCAACATCTATGGTTGAATCCAGTCAAAGAAGGTATCATCGTACTTGATGATTGGTCCAGCTACGTGTCGGGCCATGAGCTGACACCATCTCATCATTCTTGGATCCCTGGGAGCCGGTAAATTCCACTCCACCTACAGCCTTAGTAATGGAACCCTCTCAAGGAAGAAGGACACTAACAAAGATACGTACCCGAATTGCTTCAGGTTGCCTCGTCTGCATTTGGTCAACTGCCTTTTTATGCTACGAAGCACTGCATCTGCCAAGTTGAAAACCCGAGGTTCAGTACACTATATAGCATACTAGAAATAACTCTGTAGTGCCATGTGAGGAGCGGAGCTCCCCGCCATCTGATCTATGGTGAACAAGACAGTACGGAGGGTCAAATCCCATACCCCCCAAATAGCTACCTTTCCTTTCTTCCTCTCTACCTTGGGAACACAGTGTATGCGAAAGTACTCACTCATGGGCAGCCCACCACCTCTGCTACCAGTCAGGCTCACGTAGTGCCCATTCCATGACAGTCCATTCAAAAAGTAAATGTCCTCAATATCTAAGGATAGTGTGTGGACCCCCACATGAAATACCTGCTGATCGGGATCCCACATATGCACAAGGTACTCTAATAACCTGACTTGGGCCCTCATGCTCGGGATACAAAAGTACTTCAGAAGACCACAGTTTCTCAAAGCAGCAATAGTGGGTGGATGATTTTTGACAATAGCATTGTCTTCTTCGTGCTCCCTTTCGTGCCATTCAAGAACCATTTTGATGGTCAATTACCTGCATAAGAAGCACAAAAAGAGGATTAGCAACTCTATTCATTAATTGGTTCTTTTTTCATTGAGTTAAATTTATAAAAAAATTGTGCTTTGCAGTTCTCGCGGGTGCCCTTTGGGCATAGTTCGAGAACCTCACAGGATGCTATGGGATCACCTGCGAGAATCACCCATTCTCGCAGGTCTCGTGTAGCCCACCTGCGAGAATGGCTGAGCGCAAGTAGGGATTATAAAATCAACTCAAAAAATGAATTTTAACCAATGAAAATGCAAAATTAAACCATGAAAGAGTAGAGGACAAAGATCCTACCTCAGTGTCGCTGACGGCTCGACGAATGGATGCTCGTAACTCCCGCAATTTGACGCCGAACTTCGAGGGTAAAAGAGGGGTTTTTGAGCTCAAATAGTGGAAAAGTGAAAATGATATGGTTAAAAAAGTTTTTACTCCTTTTTAATTACTTTTACCATGTCATTTGGTTTTTTATGATTATTTATCTTTAAACCCTAATCCCTAATGTCCTTTTTGAGTGTAACTTTTGCAGGCGTAATGACTTCGATGTTCATATACAGGGATGCAGACATAATTTTTCTTTTTCCATTGCATGTTTTGATTGTTTTTTATGGTTTTTGTATAAAACCTCAAGCATGGTCTTTGTCCGTTCTCGCGCTCGAAAATACATGAGAATGTGATTGAGCATACTTTTATCACTTTTTCAGGCTCAACAAGGTTATACGAAAAATGAACCCCCCTGGAGTCCTCTTTAAAGTCTTTTCGGACTCTCTAAACATGAAAAGATCATCGAGCGACCTTGCTATTTTCACGCTCAATAAAGTATTTGAAGAAAGCATCTGGTGAGAAATAATTTATCTCTTTTTCAGTCTCATCTAGACTATTTTACGAAAAAGGAACTGAGAGAGTTCTCTTTTAAGTGTTTTTCCAAACTCTATAATCATGAAAAACCTTCGAGTTTTCTATCTTTGGACTCGTTAAACAAACATTGATAGACCCGTAATGGGACCGAACCACTCCTTCTTAGGTTTCGTTAAACATACTCCGAAGGATAAGCTTATATCAACAAGCATATGTTATCCTCCTCAAGCTTGCGTACAAATAAAGAGGTACTTGCTAGAAATGGTGGGGGAAATTTTGGGAAAGGGATATGTTATCATCTTTATATTGATTGGTAGTAAGTGTCGCTCTTGAACATGACACCCCCCATTCATCATATTTGAAGCCGGTTTGGGAAATCCATTTGTCTCTCATTCGATTTGCTACAAGGTCATTCCCTGTGTCATCTTTAAGTCAATACTACCAAATCATTGGTCGTGTCATTCATATGTTCAAGAGAAGTCCAATTGAAACCTCTATTGAGTCGGCCATCTGCAGTTATCCATTCTCTCCGTGTCGGCCTTCCCTGTGTCCAGTTCAATTTACATCACACTCTGTTTCACCTTCAAAATATGTTACTCATTTTGTGTCATTGATGGGGGATACATCAAGGCCCTACTGTGACAAGTTTTGTTCCATTGACTTCAGCTCATTATCCGGAATCAAGACTTAGAAATTCTTCGGTACCTTGGAGCTTGCATGCCTCAATGGCAGGTTTCCTCACTTTCGACAGTGGGTTTACATCATTGACCCCTGATCAAAAGATTCTGTTGAATGTTCGACTTCAACTCATTCATTCACACTCAATGGATTGTACTAGAGCACCTTGGGAGTCATT
>JASDQU010108099.1:24189-41402 GCA_032191745.1 Picea mariana
GTATAGTTTAGGATTTTGAATATATTAATGTCTTTGTTGTGATTGGTTTGTGTTGTTGTGATTGGACGACGCAAGAGCATTGTAGCAGAGCAAGGAACAACAGAGATAAAGGAGAGCTTTCATAAAGTAAGTACATCATCCTTTTTCTCTTGTCCATTCAATGCTTTAGATCTAGGGAAAGAGTAGTATTCTGTCACGTTTTGTTCCAGATCCAGGTGGATCTGGGGAGATTGGTCTGTGTCCGCACTCACAAATTTATCCTTAAACATGGTTGTTGTTGTTGTACTGATTCTTATGAGAGGAACTGCATTCAATGGGATGACAGCCATTGGCACACTTTGATCCTTATATTTGACTAACTTATCCAGCTCGGCCTCCATCTCCTTAATCTGTGCATTATGCTCCATTATCAGTTTCAGCATTTCCTCTTTGTGGCCTTCACTCTTAGCCATTTCCTTTGCTTGTGAATCTTCAGTGGCTGAGAGTTTCAGTTGTTTCCTCAAAGATGATATGTCAGCATTTATCTTATTTAGTATTTCCTCAGCTACTTTAACATTGGATGGATCATAGCCAATTTTTAGTACCAACTCCTCAAGAGATTTGATCGTATTATCCTTGGATAGAGAAGATATATTTTCCATTTTCAACTGAGACTGGACATTGTTTAAAGAGACCTGCAATTTTGCAACGGCCAAGGATGTATTTTCCAGGGTGGAGAAAATCATCTCTCCAGTTTGCCTGTGCATATCCATTTGATCAGCTGGATGCACCTCTTTTACATCAAATTCAAATGTTGCCCTCTTGTAATCATAAATTGTCTTGGGATGAGGAACATGTGCCTACAAGAAAGCCATGTGCATCCTTCCTTTCTCTGTGTCGAATGCAGATAGTAACATGTGTTGTGTTGTAGACGTCTGCTTCCAAAATTGTGCATAGGTGTTGTTGGTCAGCAGCTCATTCCTTTTTTATCAAGTTGTACTTCTCAAAGATATTAAGTCCTGCATGCTCATGTGAAGACTTAGATGACAGTGTGATGTCTACTTGTTTCTTGGATGAGGAAGTAGAAACCATTTGGTGGTTTCCTTAGAAGACTGATGAATGTGGTCCCTCCATAACTATTGTGGACTGAATTTCTTATTCTCTAGACCTATCAGGTGTATGGCTAGTCTTGGTCCTTTTCCTGTAGACTTGGAAATCTTTTGTTGATACCTATGTGACTAAAGGAGAGACTTATTTCTTGGATCTCTTCTCATCTTGTACCTATGGAGTGATGGTGTGTGAAATGTTGGCAGGTGAAGGTTGTTGTTTTGTATCTAGCAAAGTATTTTCTTGCCACTCTGTCTGATTCATGAACCTTTCAATTTCAGGCTTCAGCACATGAGCATAAGGAGAGATTTTGTTTTTGATCCTGGTTTCTACCATAATGCCACAAGGATCATAATGACATGAGAAGGTTAGGTTGAAATTCATTTCCTTTAAAGGATTATTGTCTTCTTCCCCTGCAGCTCTACTGTTTCATATGAATGAACCTATCTATCCTTTGATCCTGACTTGTTGCTTCTTCTTGAATGCCACAAAGTGGATGTCATCAGAGTGGATCATCTGTCTAATGTATTCCAGGGAAAAAATTATGACAGGAAGGTACTTAGGTAGCTTATAAGGAGGTAATTCACACCCATAGACCCTGATTTTTGTATGGCCCCGGTAAAGGTACCAATCCCCTATTTTGGCTAGGTCTGACAAGTGGAGAATCCTTTGGACTTCATCATGTATTCTTAGTTATGTTCAGTTGTTGAGCATGCATACCACTGAATGGTAAAATTGGTCAATGAATTGTTTGAATTTGAACTCTGTTGAGTTCTTCCTCACTATTGATGTTCAAGAGGTCACTGATTGAGGATTTCCATCTTGATCCAATTTCTGGAGGGCAAAATTGAATTTTTCAACCTGAAAGAAGAGGAAAAGATATACCAATACTGAAGAGTACCGGAACATCCCTTCTGTGGAGAACTTGAAAAGTTGTTCATGGATGTTCTCGGCCAGAAACACACTGTAATCAAATTGTTTAGTATACTTTTCTTTAGTGGAGAAGATGGATAGAAAACCCAGAATGGGTTCATCTACCCATTCATTGAAATAGTATCCTAGCAAGAAACATATGGAGGAAATGATCTAGTTGCCTCTGACTGAGAAGATGGAAGAGTGATACAGGGGATTATTTTTAGGTAACTATGCATTTTTAGGTATGAAGAGTTCAAAGATTTCAGCTCTCTGAGGGAAGGAGATTTTCTGGTAAAGCTCAGTAAGGATTTCAATGGAGAATGGGGAGACAGAGTCAGTTCTGGGTATCTACAACATTTGGTTTATTGTTTATGGGGTGATGGTGAATAGAGTTTCACCCGACGAAGACATAATGGCCCTTTGGCTGGGAAGGTAGTGAGCTTGGCACTTCAGGACGAACTTAGGAAAATGGTGGGTCTGGGGAAACAAATACAGTAGGAGGTTGGACTCCCAGAGCCCGATCTCGTCGCTTTGGTCTAGAAATATATCTTTGAGCCAGAAGTGTAATTCGAAGAAGTCAAATTCATACTTTGGATCTATAGTTAGATAATATTTATCGGCCAAGGGGATGCGATCTAAGTCAACGAAAGGAGGGAGGAAACGATTTTCTTCTGTTTCAGCGGCTTTAGACTTGGGCGCCATCATCAAACGAGTATCTTCAAATAGAAAATGATGTGGTATGTGATTACCTAGTTTAATGGCACTTGTTCGACTATGATATTGATGGCAGTTGTCTTGAGAATGGGAAATGGTGGTGTCGACTATGTCTAGATTGGTGAACAGTGTGTGAATGGTGAAAGAACGGAGTTTAATGGCATAGGGAGTTGTCCATTATGGAGTGGATGGTGAGTCGGATGGGTAACGGTCACGAGGAAAAACATTGATTGGACAACGAGTGGATGGAGGTGACATGGAGGATATTGAATGGCCAACAGGTGGATAGGATGTGATGTGTGACAGGTGAGTGGGGTGTGACGTGGACGTAGGGTAGTGGAGTGTGGTGGCAGAGTGTAGTGATGGTATTGATGAGTGGTTTGGCGGTATATCGGAGGGGGGGGTAGGCAGTAAGAGGGAATGAGCGAGGTGGGCCTGAGTTAACATGAAGTTGACACATTATGAGGGTCTTGCACCAGGAAAACCACCAACTCGGAACCCCCCCCCCCACCGTTAAAGGCAGAAAGTTCGGGGGCATCTGATATTCACAGTTGACCGTAGATCTGAGCGCGCTTTGATCAACCACTAAGATTAATGCACCTTTTAGCCACAAAGTGCCAAAGCTGTCAAATCCCGCTAGACTTAGGATAAAAACATGTTGCGGGTTTTTGCTAGCTTCCCTTTCTTTATTTTGTCACCAAGGGGTCAAAAACACATTAGATTAACTCAAATCAAAGGCATTTAATCAACCTTTTACAAATTTTATTGAAACAAAACATGTTGACCTATCTCCTAATCTAATTACCTAGCACATTAGCCCAGCTTAAACTGTTGGGTCAATAATTACTCTAACTTAAGATGTTTGGCCAAGATTAGACTGTTTGGCCAAACTTATTCACTAACCTATCAAATTAGGCTAATATTAGACTGTTTAGCCCAGTTTATTCACTATCCTATCTGCATAAATTTAAAGGGTGTGATCATGGTTAGACAGTATAACTCAAACCAATTTTATTCCATGGGGTTTTGTCTTTTTATTTTTTTCTCTTTTCTCTTTTTATCTTTTGATACCCTCTTTTGATTTTTTATATTTTTTATTTTTCTTTATTTTCTTTTCTTTTCTTTTCTTTTTCTTTTTCTTTTTATTTTCTTTTGTAAATCATTTGTAGCATAAAATATTATTTACAATACAATGCAACTAGAAGAAGAGATTAGAATCACCAGGTGATCCTATGAAACATAGGGTTATAACAATGGCTCCATTTGGGGATGGTTCTCTCCTTGTGAGGTGCCAAGAACCAGCTACCTGATGCCTTGAAACTTCTTCTCTAGTGCTTTTTCTGCAACTTGATTAGCTTGATTCTGATTGTAAATTTGGTGGTCTAGATCAATGGCTTAGGGCCTTCTCTTCAGGCTTCAACCATCTCATAAAAATTACCTCACACATGACATAAAAGTAAGAGTAAAAGTGGTTTGTACAATGAGATGAGTGACTAAGATATTCATTCTGGTGGAACATAATGTTTGATCATTCTGCCATTTATAGGTCCTCCTGGCAGATCAGTTCCATCCCTGTTCTTGAGTAAGAATGCATTGTTTCCTCTATATGCCTAGATTATGAAAAGGCCTTTCCACAAATTATCGAACTTCCCATATTTGCCCTTGTCTTCATTTCTAGAATCCCATTTCAGTACTACATCACCCAATTTTAAATCATCCCCCTTAATTCTTCTGTCATAAATTTTATTGATGTTCTCTTGGATTACCTAGGTCTGGTTATACACCTCCTCTCTAGACTGTTGGAGTTGGATCATCTGATCGATCGTCCTTTGTATTTCATTAGGCTCTACTTGTACTTCTTGTAACAGCTTCATAATAGGAACACCCAAAGAGGTGGCGAAAACAACATCAATTCCATATACCAATTGATATGGGGACATACCAATCGATCTTTTTGTAGTCAGCATGTTAGCCCAAAGTGCATGAACCAACTTGTTGTGCCAAAATTTCTTATTTTCCTGCAGCATATTCTTTATAATATTTACCAAACTTTTATTAGACGACTCAGCTAACCCATTTCCCTGAGGGTAATAGGATGTAGAGTGTCCCAAAGTAATATGATACTTGCTACAAAATTCTGTCATCTTTTTTGATCTAAAGGTTGTTGCATTTTCAGTTATAATCTTCCTAGGGAATCCAAAACAAGATAGAATGTTAGTTTCCAAGAATTTTATAATGAAAGAGTCATTGGATTGCTTGGAGGGTACAGCCTCAATCCACTTTGTGAAGTAATTTGTAGTTGTGAGGATCCACTTATGTTGGCCTGAAGAAGGAGGGTGAATCTCTCCACTAAAATCTAAACCCCACTGTTGGAATCGAGCTTCAACCGAAATAGGTTTCAAAGGTAAAGGAAAAAGTTTCCTCTTTCCTTCAAAGATATGGCACTTGTGACAAGATTTTACCTTTTTATGGACATCTCCAAACAAGGTGGGCCAGTAAAAACTAGCTCTGAGAATTTTGTTAGCAGTGGTCTTCCAACTTAAATGTCTGCCACAATCTCCTTCATGGAACTCCTGCAATGTTTTGTCAAATTCATCTTTTAATAAGCAACTAAGTAAAATGCCTTCAACATATTTCCAGTAAATATTTCCATTCAGAATGCAGTATATCAAAGCTTTAAGTTTTAAGAATCTAGATTTAGTCTTTGTCATACCAGGAGGAGCTTGTAAATTATGCAAGACAAAGATAAGGTCTGCGTACCATGAAGAATTTGAGAATACCTCTTTGACATGTGGAGTTGTCTGCTCTCCCTGTTCATCAAATGTAGCTAAAAAGTTTATATCTAAAGCATGAAAATTTGATTCAGCCATCAGTTTGGTTAGTTTGATTTCTATATCATATTCAAGGATCACAGCAATCCATTTCCCTCTTCTACCATCTGGGTTATCCTGAGTCAGAATATCTTTCACCACTGCATTAGGAACATAAGAAATGGTATGTGAATGGAGAATGTAAACTCTAAAATTGTTGATTGCTTTTACCAAGGAAAAATCTTGTTTCTCCATTATGTTGTAGTTCAGTGCAACATCTCTCAGTGACTTGCTGAAAAATGTTATAGGTTGTTCATGGCCTTCAATGTTTTTCTGCAAAAGGACAACTGCAATGGTGTGTTCAGAAGAAAAAGAAAATAAGTAGAAATATTTAGTAAAATTAGGACTGATTAATACAGGGGCTTGTGTCAATGCCAGTTTAACTTGATCAAAGGAATGCTTAGAGTATGTTTTCCACTTTATTTTTGTATATTTTTTAAGCATGTTTGTTATGTTTCTAAGGAGCTCTGCCAAATTAGGTATGAATCTTCTCAGAAAAAATATTTTTCCAATGAAGGAATGCAATTCCTTAATGTTTCTAGGATGGGCTAACTTCTGGATGGCTTCCATTCTGTTGGGATCTATATTGATTCCATCTTTATATATAATGTGTCCTAGCAGTTTTCCCTCGTCTAAACCATACAGATTTTTCTTGGGGTTGAGTGAGATTCCAAATTTTCTGCACTTTTCAAAAACTCTTCTAAGGTGTCGTAGGTGTTCTTCATCAGTTTTTGAATAGATAGTTACATCATCCAAGTATATGAGGATAAACCTCCCAAGTTAATCTACAAAGGCAATGGTCATTGCCCTCTGGAAAGTGGCACAAGCATTCATTAAACCAAAGGGAATTTTCACATACATGAAAGTTCCCCAGGGTGTAGTGAAAGTTGTTTTCTCCCGGTCATCAGGGTGGACAAGGACTTGGTTATAGCCAGAAAAACCGTCTAGCAAAGAGATCCTACTGGCTCCAACTACCTTTTGTAAGATATGATCCATATTGGGCAGAGGATAGTTGTCTTTAAGGGAAACTTTGTTGAGGTTTCTGAAATCAATGCAGAGCCTGATTTCTCCAGTCTTCTTTATGGTAAGAACCCAATTAGAAACCCATTTTGAAAATATCAAGGGAACAATTATTTTGGCATCATACATTTTCTTTATTTCTTTTTCTATCAGAAGCATTAACTTTGGATTGATTCTCCTAGGTTTCTCCTTGAAAGGCTTATGTTCTTCTTTTATATGGATTTTGTGTTGTATGATACTAGTGTCATAGGACTTTAAATCCTCATAGCTTCAAGCAAAGACATATACAAATTCCTTGAACAACTCAATATATTTATGTTTTTTCTCGGGAGGTCAAGATTTAGATAGCTTAATCATTTTTGGTTTTTCATTTGTTCTTATATTACATTCCTCAACCTCTTTTCCAGTAGACTCGATTTTTGGCTTTTTTGCTACATCATTGAAATCAAATAGTTCTTCTAAAAGAACCAACCCTCTAGGTAAAATATTATTCTTCAATTGTAAAATGTCATCCATTTCATTTATTTCTTCTGAATCTAGTTTATTTACACTATCATCTTCTAAATCTAGTTTATTTACACTATCATCATCACTAGATACATCAATATTTGCACACTCAAAATCATTTTAAGACTGCAGGAAAACATCAATCTATTCATCGTTACCAAACACTTTCCAGTACCTGATATTGTTTGGGACAGTCGGTCTGTATTTCACCTCTATTGTGTATTGCCAATTTGGATGGAAAGGTATTTTACATGTGGCTATCGAAGTAGCCAGTCCACCTACAAGTATGTTTTGGCCTCTGGGAATTACTTGCAAGTCAATTTCAGTGAAACATTGTAGAAAATACAAAACAACATTTCTATAAGCTCTAAGTCTAGGATGTTTGTAAGAATACTCACCTTTGATTTGTTTAATGAAAATTTCGGAATCACCTCTTACCATAATCCTTTTGGCACCAATTTTCTTCAAAAACTTTAGGTCAAGCATCAATGCTTCATACTCAGCTATGTTATTGGTGCATTGGAAATTTCATTTATAAGAGTGGCTTTCTGAATACCTCGCTTTATTATTATGCACCCACACCCCAGATCATGCTCCTTCTTTACTGAATACTCCATCAAAATCCATACTCTAGAGAGTATCTGTTGGTTCATCAATTTTTGTTGTCTCAATTTTACTTTCCTCGGTGATTACTTGATTTTCCTCCAGGCTAGACGCATCATCTTCTAATTTTTCAAATAGACTGTCCAAGTCACCATCATCATATAAAATGAAAGAGTCCAGTTCAGAATAAACAGAGTACAAAGGATATTTATGTGGCTTATCTTGACTGTTGACCATGTATTTCATCAGAGTCTCTCTGTGCAATCTTCTCTATTGACCAAATATAGGAATGGTGGCATAGGACATGTCTAACTGTAAAGTACCTTTTAGCTTGGCACCCCATGATTGAGATAATAACATACCATATTTTGGAGGAATATATGCGACAACAATATCCATCACCATGCTTTTAGCTGGGATTTGATCCAGGGTAATACACAAGTCTTTGATTAGACCTATGCAGTTAACCTTGCTTGAATCGAAAGAGTATAAGTCCTTGTAAGGCCTGGTGATATCAAGCCCCAATTTCTCCATCACAGCCTTGGGCATAATATTGTGAGAAGCACCAAAATCCAGCATAGCATTGTGTAATGTCTTGTCATGAATTTTCAGACTGATGTAAAAAGGAGGAACAGAACCATTGTCAGTTTGTCCCTCAACCTCAAGACCAAAAAGAAGCTCAGGTTGATCATCGAAAACATTCACAGTATCTGTCCCTACTCCTAGTTCTATGTTTAATGCTTTGAGCACCTGTGATTTATAAGCATTTTTGTTCATTAGTTATGTCAAAGGAATAGGAATTTTTAGTTTGGCCAATTCACTTTCCAAGCTGAAAGTGGTAGAAGTTATGCTTTGCCTCTAAAATTTTGATTTATCAAACACATTTTTATGTGCAGTAGTACTAAGATGACTTGTGGATGCAACCTCAGTTTGAGTTGTCCTTGGTAAAGATTCAGGAATTCTTTTTGCAGTAGTTTCTGGATTTTCCTTCTCAGGAACTTTCTTAGGAGTAGTATCTAAGGTTTTCTTATATTCAACAGCTTTCTTATTCGAGTTGTAGTTAGACTTCTTGCTTCTCAATTTTTATTTTCTGTAGACTTCCATTATTGCATTCTCAAAGGCTTGTTGTTCTGACTCTTCCTCCTCTACTTCGGTCTATGAAAGGAGAAAAAGTTCTTGGTATTCTTGAGTGAGAAAAATGGAATTGTTATCGTTAACCCCCATAAGGTTTATGTGAATGTCATCCAACTCCTCAATTACCTCTTCCCCTTCATCAGCATAGTTTTCTTAAAGAGGTGGCCTAATCTGTTGATCATGACCTCTTTGTTCCCTTTGGTCTCTAGGCTCTCTCTGTCTGATTTGGGGAGAGTTCCTTCTGAAATTAGGATTTTGAATCTGAGGAGCAGGTCGATTCTCTCTATGCGGGTTTCTATCATTGATTTTCAATCTTTCCATCATTCTCTCCATGGTCCTTACTAAAGAATCAATATTGGTATATGAAGTAGAAGTGGAAGGTTCTTCTTTAATTGTAACTCTCCTTTCATTTCTCTATCTGGCTCTCCTAGCCAGCAGATTTGCTTCAACACTTACAACGCTCTTCTGCATATCTTCTAGAGTGGCGGAATTTCTTTCTCTTAGTTGGTAGGACATATCAGGATCGAATCCATTAGGGAAATTGATTAAGGCCAAGCCTTAAGGAGGTTTGATATCAGCAGGAATTGCATTATAGATATTATTAAAACGAATGCAATAGTCTTGTATTGTTTCCCCTTGGTTTCTTTTGATATTCTCATATTCAGATAAAATTTGGAGAGGGTTTCTCTTTACCTCCCATCTGTCAAGAAAACTTCAGTGAAAAGCAGCAATATCATCAATTCTAGCAACACGTAATGCTTTAAACCATTTTTTGACCTTGCTAGTTAAACTTTGTGCAAAGAGTCTCATCTGGACATCTTCCTCGTCAACTTTCTGCAAATCAAAGAAATCATTCATTTTATCCACGTGATGTTGTGCGTTAAGGGTTCTGGTACCATCAAACTGAGGAAGCCTAGTTTGATAGTCCAGGGCATGCCATGTAAGGGAGAAGCTAACACTAGGGGAGCATATATCACTACCATGATTGGTGGGGGAGGCTGAATTAAAACCTGTGTGATTGGTGGGGAAGTGACAGAAGATGTGGAAGAGACAAGGCTTGGAAGTATGGACTAAGTTACTCGAGGATTGACAGAAGTTGCAGCAATAGAAATGGAAGAAATCTCAGCAGGTTGTTGAAAATGGGCTTTAGATAGATGTTGATCTAGATTAGATGCTAGATTCTATAGTTTCTCAAAATCTTGAAGGATTCGTTGATCAAAATCTATTCTATGAGAGAGTCTTTCAAGGGTTTTAGGTTGGAGGATGGTTTGATCTAGTACTATTTCATCCACAAAGCTATCAGATTTAGTTCTGAAAAGGTTGTGCTCAAAAGGTAGGTCAAAATCAATGTCCTGTATTGAGAAAAGCTTCTCTGGAAGAGAATTGACCCTAAGAAGAGGACTGCTACTCCCTTGACCTTCCACTATGTTTCTTTTTTTGATTAATTTTTTTGGATTATCTACTATTGTTACAGGTTATGGATCAGGATGAGATATAGTGCGAATTCTTTTTGGAGCCAGAACTTTAAACTTTAAGAAATATAAATTAATATATACAAAATTTCAACAACCTCTGAGCATTTACCTCTTTTAAAGTTAGATCTTTGATTTGTTTAGAAATAAATTTTTCTTTATCTAGGGAAGAGAAATCGTAAGGATGAAAAATTAATTGTTGAGTCCCCAGTATGGTTGCCACTATGTTAGCACTCTGTAAATCCCTGAGATTGTTAAGGGCAGAAGAAATTGACAGGGTAACTTACCAAAACTGCTTTCGAAACTAGGATCTAGCCCTGCCAGTTTCAGAGAGGGATGTCTTTGTAGGATTTAGATCTGTTTGATTTTTAGATATTAGGCTAGTTAAAATAATTTGAGATTTTTGTTTTGTTTATAAAGATTGGTTGAAGACTTTGCATTAAACATCCATTGGGATATGGGGTATGTATTAAAGATTAAGATCAGATACAACTTTTATAAGACTTCTTCACGGGGTGAGATAGTGAGAATGGGAGATCTATTAGAAGTAAATATGATGTAAAGATAGAACAGGTGAGAGAGTCAACCAAACAAAGAAGCAATTAAGAATTTATTTTCTTAATATCAGATGAAAACATGTAGATCATCAAAAGACCAGAAACAGAGTGCTTGAGACAAATTATGTTCATGAACTTCCTTTTAATGATTAGAAGCAAAAAACATAATGATAACAGAGAAAGATAAACATCACCAATGTTCAAACGCAATAATCCTGTGAATAGTCTTTTTATTACTAGTCGGTCTTCTTGAAAAGATTACAAAGATATCTCCTTGGATGAAAAAATCAACCGTCAATACTTCTAAGTGAGAAGTATTTATACAACAATTACATATGATCATGTCATTAATGACTAGGATATGGTGGAGGAAAAATCTAACTAACTAGATTACAAATTAAAAAATAATAGGACTGTTGATGACCTGTTCGAATCCTTGGTGTTGATTCTGAGGAAAGTAGTTGGTGATTCATCACTTTGACTTGATTGTTCCTCATGTTGACTCAGATGTCCACATCACCTCTACTCGAGTAAAGCGCATATGTCTTCCCATCTCTTTTGACTAGGGATGGAAACCTTGAGTAACCTCCTGTATGTTTCATCCATCTCAGTGTACTTGGCAAAGGTAGGATTTGTGATCAAAATGTATTTTATCTCATGTTGGATGCTCAGGTCCAATTGTAAAGTGTCTACGAAATCCTTGCCAGTAATGATCCTTTGTATGCCTGCAAATTTAGAACCATCTTTCGCTATTGCAAGGATCTTCTGCTTGTTATCAGAGAGAGTGATAATTTTATCATTGATCACTAGTAAACCTGGAAGTCCCTTCTTGTGCAGTGAATCAAGCTTCCTGAAAAATATTTGCACTCCAATGTCCATTGTCTGAGCTTTCTCTTCTAGTTACAGCATCAATCCTTTCTTGGTCAAAACCTTCTTGACCTCAAGTATGGTTTATGTCTTGTCTTCAATTTCCAATGCCTCTAGCTCTTATTTGGTTTTGTAGTTTTAGAACCTAATGATTTCAGTGGCCTCTATGGGCCTTTCTCCCAATTCTTCCCTTATCTTGTCAATGGCTTGTCTAGCTCTCTGTACCAATTCATGTTGTTCAAACACAATTTGTATAAGGGGCCATATCTCTGTCATTGACTTGTTGATCTCCATCCATATGTTTTCCTTGGCTTCTAATAGTGTCTTGGCCATGACTGTCTCCTTCTGCAACTTCTGTGTTTCTTGGGTGAGTCTCTATGATTTGTGCATCTCTGTGTTGTAGTTGGACTGGAACATAGATTTCATTTTATGAAGGTAATTCATCTCTTCTTGCAATCTTCTAATTTCTTCTCCTTGCTGGGTCATGTCCTCCATTGACTTCGCCAATTTCTCAGATGCATCTGGAATTGTCATTGGAATGGCTGATGGGATATATGTTGTTGTGATCATTGTTAATGTACTGATTCCTGTGAGAGGAACTGCATTCAGTGGGATGACAGCCATTGTCACACTCTTTTCCTCCTCTTTGACTAACTTATCCATCTCGTCTCCATCTCCTTAATATGTGCATTCTTCTCCATTATCAGTTTCATCATTTCCTCATTGTGGCCTTCACTCTCAGCCATTTCCTTTGCTTATGAATATTCAGTGGATGAGAGTTTCAGTTGTTTCCTCAAAGATGATATGTCAGCATTTTTCTTCTTTAGTAGTTCCTCAGCTACTTTAACATTGGATTGATCATAGCCAATTTTTAGTACCAGCTCCTCAAGAGATTTGATCTTATTATCCTTCGCTAGAGAAGATATCTTTTCCAGTTTCAAATGAGACTGGACATTGTTTAAAGAGACCTCCAATTTTGCAGCAATCAAGGATGTATTTTCCATGGAGGATGAAATCATCTCTCCAGTTTTCCTGTGCATATCCATTTGATCAGCTGGATGCACCTCTTTTACATCAAATTCAAATGTTTCCCTCTTGTAAACAGAAATTGTCTTGGGATGAGGAACTTGTGCCTGAGAGAACGCCATGTGCATCCTTCCTTTATCTGTGTCGAATGAAGATAGTAACTTGTGCTATGTTTTAGACGTATGCTTCCAAAACTGTGCATAGGTGTTGTTAGTCAGTAGCTCATTCTTCTTTTTGATCAAGTTGTACTTCTCAAAAATATTAAGTCCTGCAGGCTCCTGTGAGAACTTAGTTGATAGTGTGATGTCTGCTTGTTTCTTGGATGAGGAAGTTGACACTATTTTTTGGTTGCCTCAGAAGACTGTTGAATGTGGTCCCTCCATAACTATGGTGGACTGGTTTTCTTCTTCTATAGACCTACCAGGTGTATGTCTATTCTTGGTCCTTTTCCTATAGACTTGGAAGTCTTTTGTTGATACCTCTGTGATTGAAGGAGAGACTTCATTCTTGGCTCTCTTCTCATATTGTACCTGTGGAGTGATGGTGTTTGAAATGTTGGTAGGTGAAGGTTGTTGTTCTGTATCTAGAAAATTATTTTCTTGCCACTCTATATTATCCATGAGCCTTTCAATTTCATGCTTCAACACATGAGCATAAGGAAAGATTTTGTTTTTGAGCCTAGTTTCTACTGTAATGCCACACAAGTTATAATGCCATGGGAAGCTTAGGTTGAAATATATTTCCTTTAAAATATTATTGGCTTCTTCCCATGCATCTATGATGTTGCATATGAATGAACCTATCTGGCCTTTGATCCTAAGTTGTTGCTTCTTATTGAATTCCAAAAAGTGGATGTCATCAGAGTTGATCATCTATCTGATGTATTCTAGGGAAAAGATTCTGACATGCAGGTACTTAGGAAGCTTGTAAGGAGGTAATTCACACCCATAGACCCTAATTTTTGTATGGTCCTGGTAAAGGTACCAGTCCCATGTTTTGGCTAGGTCTCACAAGTGCAGAATCCTCTGGACTTCCTCATTTATTCTTGGTTTTGTTTGGTTGTTGAACGTGCATACCACCAGATGGTAAAATTGGTCAATGAATTGTTTGAAGATGAACTATGTTGAGTTATTCCTCACTATTGATGTCCAAGAGGTCACTGGTTGAGGATTTCCATCTTGATCTGATTTCTAGAGGGAGAAAGTGAATTTGTCAGCCTGGAAGAAGAGGAAAAGATATACCAATACTAAAGAGTACAGGAACATCCCTTATGTGGAGAACTTGAAAAGATTTTCATGGATGTTCTCGGCCAGAAACTCACTGTAATCAAATTGTGTAGTAGCCTTTTCTTAAGTGGAGAAGATGGATAGAAAACCCAGAATGAGTTCATCTACCCATTCATCGAAATAGTATCCTAGCAAGCAACATAGGGAGGAAATGACCTGGTTTCCTTTGACTGAGAATATGGAAGAGTGATACGAGGGATTCTTTTTAGGCAACTGTGTATTTTCAGGTAGGAAGAGTTCAAAGATTTGAGCTCTCTGAGGGAAGGAGAGTTTCGGGTAAATCTCAGTAAGGATTTCAATGGAGAAGGGGGAGACAGAGTCAGTTCTAGGTATCTGCAACAATTGGTTTATTGTTTCTAGGGTGATGGTGAATAGAGTTTCACCCGATGAAGACATAATGTCCCTTTGGTCGGGAAGGTAGTTAGCTTGGCACTTCAAGGAAAACTCAGGAAAATGGTGGGTCTGGGGAAACAAATACAGTGGGAGGTTGGACTCCCAGAGCCCTATCTCATCACTCTAGTCTATGAATATATATTTGAGCCAGAAGTTTAATTCGAAGAGGTCGAATTCACACTTCGACTCTGCAATTAGATAATATTTATCAGCCAAGGGGATGCGATCCAGGTCGTCGAGAGGAGGGAGGAAAGTATTTTCTTCTGTTTCAACGGCTTTAGACTTGGGTGCCATCATCAAACGGGTATCTTCATACAGAAAATGATGTGGTATGTGATTACCCGGTTTAATGGTGCTTGTTCAAATATGAACTTGATGGTGGTTGTCTTGAGAATGGGAAATGGTGGTGTTGACTATGTCTGGATCAGTGAAAAGTGTGTGAATGGTGAAAGAACAGAGTTTAATGTCGTAGGGAGGTGTCTATTATGGATAGGATGGTGAGTCGAATGGGTAACGGTCACAGGGAAAAACTTTAATTGGACATCGGGTGGATGGAGGTGATGTGGAGAATATTGAATGGCCAATGGGTGGATAGGATGTGATGTGCGACAGGTGAGTGGGGTGTGACGTGGAGGCAAGGTAGTGGAGTGTGGTGGAGGAGTGTGGTGATGGTATTGATGAGTGGTTTGGTGGTATATCGGGGGGGTAGGCGGTAAGCGAGAATGAATGAGGGGGGTCCGAGTTAGCATGAATTTGACACGTTATGAGGGGCATGCGCTAGGAAAGACACCAACTCAAACCCACCCCACTGTTAAAGGCAGAAAGGTCAGGGGGGGTATGATATTCACTGATGACCATAGATCTGAGCACACTTTGATCGCCTGCTGAGATTAATGTGCCTTTTAGCCACAAAGAGCCAAAGATGTCAAATCCCGGTAGACTTAGGATAAAAACATGTTGTGGGTCTTTGCTAGCTTCCCTTTCTTTATTTTGTCACCAAGGGATCAAAAACACATTAGATTAACTCAAATCAAAAGACATTTAATCAACCTTTTACAAATTGTATTGAAACAAAACATGTTAACCTATCTCCTAATCTAATTACCTAGCACATTAACCCAGATTAAATTGTTGGGTCAATCATTACTCTAACCTAAGATGTCTGGCCAAGATTAGACTGTTTGGCCAAACTTATTCACTAACCTATCTAATTAGGCTAAGATTATACTGGTTAGCCCAATTTATTCACTATCATATCTGCATAAATTTAAAGGGCTTGATCATGGTTAGACAGTATGAGTCAAACCAATTTTATTTCATGGGCTTTTATCTTTTTCTCTTTTTTCTTTTTATCTTTTTATACCCTCTTTTGATTTTTTATATTTTTTATTTTTCTTTATTTTCTTTTCTTTTCTTTGGTAAATCATTTGCAGCATAAAATATTATTTACAATACAATGCAACTAGAAGAGTAGATTAGAATCACTAGGTGATCCTATGAAACATAGAGTTATAACAACTCAAACAGCACATCAAAAGACACATTTTTTTTAGAAGAAGTATTGTTTTAAGGCCTGGCCATTCACCGAGAGGGTGTCGGATTACCCCCTCATAATTTTCAACTGGTATGTACCTGCCCGGATCTTCTCGACCACCTGAAAAGGTCTGAGCCATAGATTTTGGAACTTTGAGTGTTTTCCTTTGGACTCGTTTGCTTTATCCCACTTCAAGACTAGGTCTCCTACTTCGAAATTTTTTTCTCTAGCCTTATGTTTGTCGAACCATCTTTTAACTACTTGTTGATGAGCGACGAAATTAAATTTAGCCTTTTGTCTTTCTTCATCCAGCATGAGAATGGTATCAATCCTTTGTTGTAGAGCGGATGAGGTTTGAACTCTTGATGACTGTGAAATATGTAAAGATGGGAGGTATAATCTGTTTGGAAGAGTGGATTCTTTCCCATAAAATAGAAAGTATGGAGAGTTTCCTATGGCTTCTTTAGGTGTTACAGTTGGCATGTTTATGGGAAGAATGTGCTTGTCATTGATGGAAATATCAGAGTGTGCATCGATGGAAAAACAGGAATAGAGATCAAATCTCAGTGAAGAAGCAAACAGTATGCAGAGATCAAAGCCTAGGAGAGATAGCGTTCTGAGATGCGCAGACGAGATCCCATACGTCAAGGCTTATAGAAGGATCAAAGGTCATGGCCTTTGACACTTAGATATTTGAGAAAGCCAAAGCTCAAGAGGAAGGTGGTCGTTGGATCACCAATCCCAAATTCTCGATGTCTGTTAGATTAGAATCCAGTGACCAGAGGAAGCGCAAAGGAGAAGTACAGATCTGATCCGTTGGATTTGACCACCGAGGACCACCAGTCGTCAGATCCAATATAACTGTGAAGAGGATAATGGATGAGAGCCATCCTCCGACTCCACGAAATGAAAAATCGCGATGAGATCTGAATCAATGGATCCAGAGGACACGTGGCGAGAGATCAACATTTCGCTGACTCGCGAACTGGAAAAGTCAAAGGTGAGTAGTCCTCCAACTTCACGAAACGTGAATTCCCGATAAGATCTAGACCGTTGGATCACAGAGGGTTGTGGGTCGTTGATCCAGAGTATTTCGGATATAGGGAGTTGGAACAGTAAGGGTTGGCTCATGTTCAAACACCCGACACGCGAAGTCATGATTTGATCACAGTCATCGATCAAAGGGAGAACGAGGACCGTTGATTCAAGAAGGGCACGTTGTAGACTAC
>JASDQU010108099.1:80428-105334 GCA_032191745.1 Picea mariana
CAATCCTTTTCTCCATATAGTCAGCAAATAAAATAAATTAAATACATGTAGGACTCTCTGATATTTACTGTGTTATACCAGCCAATGTTTCTGTTGGTTAATTTTTTGTCTTCTCTCCACCATGAGGCTAATAACCTATTGGTGTCATGATACTCATAAAATTTAACCACGAAATCTTTGTTTAACCTCTCCTCTGGGTCCCTAAGTTTATAATACTTTTGTACTTCAACTAGAAGAAAAACACCAATGCATTCGCCCTCTTCATTGTTGATCGTGCATTTCACTATATCTGTGTGGTCAATTATCCATCCTAAAATCTGGATGCATGGAAAAAATGGGGTATGACAATCCCCTTGTGCAGATATGATCTCCTCATGTTCGGGAGCACTTGATCATCCAATATTATGACATCTAGGTTGTTGTGGGGTGTGAATTCCCGGTAATCCTCCTAACTAATTTTTCTATAAAAGTCTCCTTACTGTGGGAGAACCATTTTAGATCCAGTGCTTGTCTCTGTGTCACCAAACGTCGGAGGTTGGGAAATTCCTTTTTGGTGGATGTGCGGATAACTGATTTCGTCTTTGAGACAAAATCAAGTTCTCTTGCAACGTCCAGTGTATATTCGTCGTCGACCTATGCTTCCTTATTTTTGGGCATTCTAGGTGAGCGCCTAGTCGTTGTCTTTCTTGGAGGCATTTTCCTGCATAAAAAGAAATTTATAGTAAGTTGGCATCCAACCATGACAAGTGTTATTGACACAAATGTAGGTGTAGAACTGATAAAGACAATGCTTACTTGTTCCTCGCAAGATATTAACCTGGTTTTACTAGTAATCATAGTTAGAGAGCGGGTTGTAATCTCCTCGATGTTTTCTCTCGCTTCTTCATCTGCTTCTGGAGGTAAGTGATTTGCGAACAAAATACTATGTTTGGGTATTACCTTGTAAATTTAAACAGAGAGAATACTTACCTTGTTGCATCAAATCTTAAATTTGGGAGTGTAAATGTGATCTACGCAATCTATTACAGAATATGCACCATGCTTAGGATTAAATGCAACGCAGGATGGCGGCACAGGAGCGGGTTTTCGTAGTTCATCAGTGAATTCAAATTCCAACAATTGCACGGTGCGAAGGATCATGGTGTAGGTTGCGTGAAAAAATAATGTCTATCAAAACACTGAATTTTATCTTACCTCAACTAGGGGTATCCCATCAAATCACCAGTCTTTTTTGTGTTCACAAGAAACTAGTGTGATTGGCGTCGAGAAAAAAAAAAAGCAAGGTTTTTTTAATGGAACAATAGCATGAATTGGCCAGGATTGCAGATGTAGAATGACGAAGGTTTGATGAAAAAACCTCAACGTTTCGTGACCTATCATTTTTCTAATAGTAAATGAGTGAATCGGCGTCGGCAATTTTCCTCAGACATTATTCGTTGATACCTTTAGGAAAAAGTTTTGACGTCGATTAAAACCTTCTTACGGCGCTGACATGGAAATGTTGACATGGAAGTATAGATATGATACAAGGAACCTCAAAAGATGATGGGTGGGAGAGATTGAACCATACGAACTATTTATGTGGCAAATACACATGGCTTATTGATTTTGACCTCTTCACGAGAAACATTTTTTGGCATTTTTGACCTTCTTTAGACATACATCCTTGGCTACCACGTCATATCCCGCCAACGTTGATGATGTATCAGTGATCGGTGATTTGTGATGGTCAATKTTTCGCAATTTCGACCCTCAAAGTTYGTCGAYGCTTAAAGTGTATCGACGATCGGTGATCGGMAATTTGTTATGGTTGTCCACATTTGTGATATATATCTTGGATTTCATCGATGTCGAAAATGTATTGGCAATGTTAAACAACTGTCTTATAGAACATAATTTGTCGATCAACAATCATTGAAAAAGTTTCAAGCCGTGTACATTTTWGGCCTTTCGTGCCATGTTACTAAAAAATATCAATCTRTTAATAACTTCAACCAAAAAACAATAATCAATAACAAGACTCAATAACAACATATAAATTCATCCATCCCACAATACTGACTCTGATTCAAAAAATGATAAGTGGTACCCAAAAAGAAAGAAATTTCGCAAAATATTTTAGGTTGTGTTGAGTGCTCAACATGCTCTTAGATGCCAACATGTAGCAACAATATCGGCATAAGTAGATAGGAAGAATAAATAAGAGGAGGAACAAGAATGAATAAGGATCTAGAAGAAGCAAGAAGAAAATATCAAATGTGAGGAAGATGGAAGGAGAAAAAAGAAAGAAGAGGAAAAGAAAGCTAAGGATGAACCCCAAATCACTAATCTAATGGATACAAACCTACCTGAGAATTCTAGCACACCATTTACTGGAGGCCATTTCCCTCTGGGAGAACTAGGATTTAGGGGATTCACACCCTTCAAAGCTAGCAGAGTGACAAACCTCAACTCCTTTATATTTAATAGGGCCTGAGAAAAAATTCTATAACAAATTGTGAGGACACGACCCATTTTTGGTGTTCCACCACTTCCAATAACCATGGAAATATCAATATTCACATACATTAGGGAGGATCATATCGCTATAGCCTCCACTAGTGTAACATTTACGCAAACTACTAAAACAAATATTAGAGACTTTATCAAATAAATAGAAGAATACAAGGCTCGAAACACGGTCCTGGAGGAAGAAAATAGATATTACAAACAAGAAAGAACCAGTCTTGTAGAATATGAATCACGCGCTAGTGAAGTACACAAATAGATCCATGATATTTTAAAGTGAGTGTATCATTGTGTACAGGAATTCCAGGGCATAACTACCCAACTTATGTCATTATCTGATCAGATTAAGAAAAAGAACAAAAAATTGATAGGAGTACATGTTGGTATTGATGATATAAATAGGTGGCCACAAGAACATCCAAATGCACCCCCTGAAGTCCCATGGATGATTGAAATTGAACATTAGCTAAACTATGTAGCAATTGAAAGATCCCAAAGGACTGGAAACAAGCTAGAGAAAGATATAACAAACTCCATTGTCACCTCCAAGAGGATTCATTCTATGGTGGAGAAATTGATCGAAAGAAGCAGGTTTCCCAAAATGGGGGATCTAGGAAATCCAAGGGAAACACAACAAGTCTTTTTAGAATTAGAAGAGGCCATGAATTCTAGGGAAATCTCCATGGGTATAACTCAAAGGGTAAACAAAGAAATTTTAAAAGAACATGTTGTTGTCCCATTAAGAGAGCATCACTTATTAAACTCTTATTTGGTTACTTTGAAAAGGGAAATGAGGACCTTAACTTAGGATGCAAGTGACTATATAGTTACATTAGAAATATTACTATTTAGCAGGATCCTAATTAGCTCCCCTCATCGTGACATTTGGATTGCCTATCTACAAGGTAAATACTAGGGAGGAGAATAAATCGCATTTCCAATTTTGTAATGCATTTCATAAAGTAGAATGGGACAAAATCAAGAAACTGAAGAATTGCAACTACCATTGGGAAGTCAAGAAGCTACAAGAAGCAGTTCCAACATGGAAAAATAAATATTCAAGAGGACCCATGATAAATGTATCTCAATTTTTTTAATTTTTGGAACTACTTATGAGATGTTAATGAGAAGAATCACTCAAGTCCATTTTGGAGGAAAAGTGATCTAGTGCATGTGATGTATTTGTTGTGAACTACTTCAAGTTGATGTCTTGTCATTTCCACTACTGTAAGGTCATATTCATTTGATAGATTGTTCTTTATGTGAATTTTATGACTTTGCTTTGCATTACTCTTATAATATTTTTTCTCTTAGTGATGAATGGGCGGTGCTAAATGTGTTTTCTATTTCATACTAATTTGAGCATATATTGTATTCATGCCTTACTAGTATATACCTTTTTTTAGAAGCTAACTATTTTTTGAGGTGCAAGCAGGTACTAAAAGTTTCACCATATGTTTATTTTAGTTAGTCTTTGTAGTAGATTGGGAGGGGTGCCAAACCATGGAAATGGTTAGAGGATGGAACAATAGATTTGGGTTGAGGAGTTTGGATGGAAACTAAAGTAGGAGGGGTTAGCATAGTAAGGGGATCCTAGTATGGAGAAGAGGTCACACAAAGGTGTTGGATTTAGAGGTGTGCATGGGTAGTGTAGTGTGTAATACTGGTGTTGGGACTAAGATAAAATGGAGGAGGAAGGGGTCTAGGGTTCAAATTGTTACTCTTACTTAAACATCCTAAAACCTTTTTCAAAAAGGACCAACAACATAACACTATTTTCCAAACTAGTACACCAAAAAAATCAACCCAATACAAATTAACCATGACCATGATTGACACCATAGCCAACAATTAATGAAACTAAGAACCTTTATTTAATTCCACCATAAATCAAAGAACCACGAATAAGAAATATTTAATGGAGAAACCAATTCAATGAGCTCATGAAACAAACAAAATGCCCAATTGTACATGCTTAGAATTACTTGGAGACCTTCCCGAACTACCATCTTCATCCCTATTCTTGAACTAGAGCTCCTATTCTACACCCAATGAACTAGCAAATGGAGCTTGGAGAAGATTGGAGGATTTTGTATTTCCATGGGATATTGGAATTTTTTCTTTTCTCTTTTTTGTGTGTGTGCATCCATGGTCTACCCATGCTTTCTCTCTTTTTATATCTTTTGTATTTTTCTTTATTTGTTAATTGTTTTATTTTTCCTCAAAGTATGTGTCAGCATTAAATGACTTTGAATTTTTCCATGGAAATTTATCAAAGAATATCAAGGTTAGAACTGGAAATAGATAGAGGAATAATGAGACATGAAGCACATTATTGGAAAGGTCTCAGTGAGAACTTCTCAACTATGCAACTGGAAATATGATATAACACTATCAAGGGGCTCTCAATTTTAACTAAGAAGATATGGTACTAAAGAATGATATGTTAGTGGGGCTCACAAGTGACTTGCTTCTCTAAAGGTTTCCATTTATCTGTATGGTTCCAGAATGAGGAAAATGAATCATCATTAAAAAAGGGCATTGATTAGTACTCTTATGATGTCATCTTAGAAATCTAATTTGGTTTTTCCAACTACCAAGTCACTCACCCAAAAAATCTACTAGGCAAGTTTCCTAAAACAAACCCTTGAAATTGGTTCGAAGACTTGTGAAAACTCTAAGTGAGTCATCTAAGATCAAAATGGGTTAAATGATATGTCATTGGAAAGGTCTCTAGGTGAGATACAACCTAGAAAATCTAAAATTTTGTTTTGGTGCCCCAAAACAACACTTTTTAAATCATGAACCTTTGCCACCAAAATGTTTCCCTAAAACTAGTCCTAATCTTACAAAAGTTTTTTCTCAATAATGAGGGTGAAAACCAAGAATATGATATACTATTGGAAAGGTTTTAGATAACCCTACATCATCATAAGGCCCATTTTTCTCTCTAGTTCTGATTCAGAATATAATTTGATTATGAATTTTCAACTATGAAATTTGACCCCTTGAGAGATGCACAACTTGCTCACTTCATAGATAGGGCATACAAACTCAGATACTCTTTAATGCAGAAAGAACCATACTAACGATAACCCCTACAATATTCTTTAAATGAAATCAATGATTGAAAGGATTATCATAGAAACCCTCCCTCTATATTTGGAAGATAAGCAATGTGAAATACCATGTTGATCCCAAAGCATATTTTTGGGTCCACATTCTTGGCACAAAATAGGAAATTCCTTCCAAGGCATGTCAAAATATGGGATCTCCTACTTAATAGGCATGAATACTTGGAAAATGTTTTACTTTTTTGAAGTGAGCAATGTGGGTGAGAGGGTAAAATCAACTGTAGTATGAAGACCATTTTCACATTAGGGATGAAATGAAGAATGACACTCATGCAAAAGATGTATATAGAAGAATCGATATCGAGGTTCAAAAAGAAAGGAAGAATGAGAATAATGACATGTATTTTGTTAAGCAATGTGGCCCAAGTGACATAGGTCCCTTACCTATATTATGTCTTGATTATGAGAATTGAGGCTTTGATTAACCTTGGATCAATGTAAAGTCTCATGTATACTTTAAATTCTTGACATATAAACAAGAAAATAAGTATTTTTTTCCATCAGTGATCCATAGGAGAAATAAAATAGAAATCAAACCAATCAATAAAGTGAGAAAAGAAAGATAAAATGTTTTTTCTCATGTGCAAAATCATCTCAAAACTTTTAAGTGATTGTACTCTATGGCAAAATACATCTATTTGGGAATCATCGCATCACAAGTCTATGGAAAGAATACTTGTAATCATGCAACCATGTTATCCATCATCCCATCGGGTTCATCTTTACTAGGAAACATTTATACTAATCCCCTTAGACTTGAATTTACTGACTTTGACCAATTAACAATAAAACTCAATCATATTCATGGTGACACCAAATGGTGGTTTAATTTGGAAAAGGAAATCATCAAAAGAATTTCTAGAAGGGCCTACTTCCAATCAATGGTATAGTAATGTGAAATCTACTTTCAATGCTAAAATCAAATAAACCAGAAGTTCAAAGAGAAGTAGACAACCTACCACACTAAAATGAAAAATTTGAAATGAGAGTGAAATCAAGGATGAATGCATCCAATAATAAAATAAAACAAGCCAAAAGCTCAAAATCAAAATAAAGAAAGATATATACAAGTAGAAATGAAAAGTCAAGGTGACATATATATAAGCTAGGATGAAATTTCTCAAGTGTTAGAGAACTTAAGGTGGTGACCATTCATTGGAAATTGGAGAGGTTTGTCATCTACGATTTTTAATGTGAATACATTTGTTCCTAAAAAATTGTAGACTATGTATGGGCCCAACCATAATGAATCAATTTTTTTATGTTTGTATGGGGCCTCTTGTGACCTATTAATAGTATGACACCATCTCCAATTTTGTAATTGACCATTGTGGCCCTTTATCAAATGGTTGTTTGACAATGTCTTATTTCTTTTGGAGGTGTTGGAATGCATCATTTCTAACCTCCTCTAGTTCAATAAGAGTATCTAAATGATGTTGTAAAGGTTGGAAATCGTATGTTTCCTTAGCAATATCTAGCTTCATGGCTATAATCTATAAGTGAATCGAAAGAATATTAGGGATTACATACATCATAGTGTAGGGACTATGTCTTGGAGCTATCTTGGGTGTAATTTGATCCACCCATAAAGCAAAGCTTAATTTTTTGTATCAATATCACTTGTTATCTTTGACTATTATTTTAAGGGTCTTAATCAGGTTTTGATTGGTTGATTTGGCCACTCCATTACCTCGGGGATAATAGGTAGAGGATAAAAAAAGTTCGAAGCCATAAGTGACACCAAGGTGAAGCATAACATCTAACATAGAATTTGATCCATTATTAGTAAAGATATTATAAGGGATTCCAAAGAGAGATAAGATGTTGAGTTCAATGAATTGCACCATTGCTCTTTCTTAGCATTCCTAAGGCTTACTACTTCTACCCAATTCATAAAGTAGTATGTAGTAGTAAAGATAAAATATCACCAACACTAAAGAGTTGAGATATTGGCACAATGAAGCACATGCCCCATCTTGCGAAGGGATTTTCACTTCAATGGGATTAAGGGGCATACTAGCTAGTTTATGCTTTCTAGTGAAGTGTTGGCAAGTTCATATTTTTGAATCAATAGATGGGAATATTGATGGAGGTAAGGACAATAATAATCTACAAGTAAAAATTTGGTTGTAGTGGTTTTGGTTGGAAAATGACCTCTACAAACCCAATAATGACATTGTTCAAGTGCCTTTTTGGCTTGGTTAGGAGTAAGACAACAAGAAAACCCCCATCAAGGCTTCCTCTATAAATAATTTGGTCTTGTAAGACACACCAAAACAATTGTAAGTGAAGTGTTCTCTTAGTTTTTGTATACATGTTCAGCGGGCATACACCATTGATATAAAAAGTATGATAGGTTCATAACATGGTTAGGTGGCCAACTCAATTTCGTTAGCCATATCTTCATAAGAAATCAAGTCTTATATCAAAGGTAGTTCAACTATGACTGAGGCACAATATTTAGTTAGCAATTTATCCAACCCAGTCCCCTTTATTGTTTTCATTGGTTTGATATCTAGGTCATATTATTGCATGCACATGACCCATTTGGACCATTTACTATGTAGTTCAAATTGATTCAAAGTAGTGAATAAGAGAGACGTTGACAAAAAAAATTGAATCGTGTGGCCTTATATCTAGTGTTGAAACAAATCCGTGGATTTTTATAATGAATAATTGTGTTTTTCTAGTTGGAATAGGTCAATTGAGGTGTTTACAAATTTTGGTTTACCAAGGTGATTATCTTAAGGTTTTCTTCATTACCTTTTGCAATACAATCATAGAAATTGTATTCTCCTATGAATTATTGTATATGAAAATTTCATTAGAGTTATCATGATTAATCAATCGATCTGAATTGGATCCTCACCGAAAAAAAAAAAAAAATAACTCTTTGTAAACTTTGTAATAAGCATTTAATTATTTTTTTTGGCAAAGTTGAGAAAATCTCCAAAATTTACTTGGAAGTTTAAACAAACCATTGTGATGGTTGGACTTCCAAGGTGTCCCATTAAAAATGAAGGATGTGGTGAATAAGTACATCAATAAGGGATATGCCAAGAGAATTGGGGGAGCTTTTAGGGTAGTAGAAGAGATGAGATCTCAAAGAGTGAAACTTTCTTAAATATCGAGGGATGAAGGAGTAAAGGAGCCTGACCATGATGAAAGAAGATGTCTTTGAGCCATGACCATATGTAAAAAAAAATCAAATGAGTAACAATGCATGATATTTCTAAGCATGCATAGCTCACCCTTTTTAATGGATTTCCATGGCATAATAATTACCCATTGAACTTGGTTTTCCCATTTGAGTTTCCAGGGTAAAATATCTATCTTATGGTGTTATTTCATTATGTGTAATTGAGTATCTTCTCTATGGTTGGAAATTATATATTGGTTATTGAATGTGAATGCATTCATTGTGCTACTATTATTAATTCAAAGTAATTCCACTAATGAACCATTGGTATGATGTAATGAAGTGTTGGAAGTGTTGGTTTGATTGAACCATTTTCTATAGTCATACATTAGCTACAATATTTCCCTTGTATATGTAATCCCATTGCATTATATGCTCTATTAACTCAACACAAACTTAATCGCCCCCAACCCATAGTGATCTCTCTATTTGGTTTGATTTATTTGCAACCCTAATTATTTTATTAGTTCACTCACCCACACATTAGTATTCTCAAGAATTTCTTGGGGCATTTACATGTATAAATAATTGTTTGGGTGGTATATAGAAAGCCAATTTGAAAGGTACACAAAGTTCTATTAATTTTTTTGGTCCATATACAAGAATTGTGGTATCGATTTCATTTGATTTATGGTTACCACATTAGTTTACATACATGAACAATGTTTTCTCTCTTAAAATGCATTGGTGGCCAAATTTAATTATGAATTAAAGGTTGGGTTAATTAATTAATTCATTACACAACAAATACAATTTGGTTTCTCTTTGTGTGGGTGTTGGAATTGTTTTTTGTTGGCTATMTTTCACTTGCAGTTTACTGGAATATCAATTTCATCCAATTTGTTGGTTGTGAACCACTAGAACCCATAGAGGATCTGTGTTGATGAAACAAATTGGCCATAGGCCTATCTTTTACAGATCRTCAATAGAGGAAAAAATCAATAACTAGTTTGATATACTTGAAATCCTATCATGTAGGAGGGTCCCATTTGAACTTAACATCTTTCTTCATTAGTCGATTTAAAGGCTGGACAACTTGGGAAAAATCAGGAATGAACCATCTTAAAAATTTATCTTTTCGAAGAACAATTGCATCTCCTTCTTGTTGGTAGGTAAATGAAACAAATTTATCTCCTTCTTATTGGTAGGAAAAACAATCCTTTTTATTTCCATCACCCTCTCATGATCAACTTTGACACCCTCTTGAGACACGATGTGACCTAAGATTTAAAGATATGCCAAATTTGTGACATGTAAGTACTTGTCTAAGGTGATTAAAGTGGTTACCTTGTTATTTGGAAAATACAATGAATTTGTCGAAATAGAATACAATTATTTTACCAAGCAATCCATTGAAATCAATTCCCATGGAATGTCAAAAAATAATTCCAACAATAATCAGAACGAAAGGCATGCTCTTGTTGTAAGCATATGTGTCCCAATGAGTAGTGAAGGTGGTTTTGTGATTGTTAGTGGATTTGAGGGATATCTGATTGTATCCCAAGAAGACATCAAGTGGGACATCATTTTGGATTCAAATACTCATTGAAGGATCTTTTCCATGGGTGGGACATGATAGTTGTCTTTAAAGGACACTTTATTCAGGTGTATAAAATCAACACATAACCTAACATTTCCAATTTTATTTCTAACTGGAACAAATTGGATACCCATTGTAAACAATGTATATGATATATGACCCCTATAGCTTCCATCATATCTAAATCAACTCTAATGGTCTATTCTAATTCCATGTTATTATTGCTTATGTTCTACTTTTTTTCTAAAGAAAAAAACTATATACTTTATATTTCAAGGAGAAATCAAAATATGAATAAGTCCAGTCCACTCTTCATAGATCATTTCATCTCCACCTACCAACTATCCCAAATTTCTATTAACTTAAAAATCTTTCCATCCTATTAAAAAAAAAATTGTATGGACATACCAATAACATTTTCAGCTATTCCATCCATCAGCCGAAAAAAAACTAAGACTATGTCACAAAAGAGAAAAGTAGAACAAGACTACTTGGGTCTCGAGAGGCGCCCTCTCTCCTTATGTTTTACTTATCATGATTTGAATAAGGATTATAGGTATGGAATGTAACTTGTGTTCCATATCAAATAATTTGAGGCCTAGATAAGACTAGGAAAAAACACCCTTGAACTCTAGCAAGAATTTGGTGAAATGAGTGATCTTGCTTGGAGAACATTGTGATCCTACATAAACCCATTGGATGTTCGTCTATTCCTCGCTTTATGGGAGTAGTTTCTTCCACCTTCCTAACTAATTAATTTTATATATTAGGTGAAAAGGTGGAAGCATTATTGGAATCAAGCATGGATTCCAAGATGAACAATTTAGGGGGTATTTTATTAGTCTTCAATTGGATGATACCATGGGTTTCCTCTTCTTATTTGTGACTAATATGTATGCATGCAAATTCCCCCTTGTTTTGAAGGAATATATATATTTATTTATTAGATTTGAAGACTTGTCAATAATCAACATTATTAGGTAATGTAGGATAATGTAATATTTGTACTTTGATATCATCAATGGACTTTACGAAATCTAATGTAAAACATGAGCTAGCCAAGGAAAAAGCATCTACTACGTGGTTTGTGGCCCTAAGTATGGATTGAATGTATGAAGGCCAAAACTTCTCAATACATGCCTTGGCCTTTTAGTAGTACTATTTGAGGCGGGGGTTATGAATTGTGTTTCTCTCTATAATCTAGTTCATAGATTGTTTTGAATCCCCATTAACTAAAAAAGGGTGAATTCCTAAGTCTAAAGTATTTTGGATGGATCGAACTAATTCTTCATTTACAACCATGTTATTAGTGTTTAGGAACTCTAATAGGAAAGATAAATGGATGGCCTTCCCCTTGGGATCACATAGGAGGACTCTATTACTAAATCCCTACTTGGACTTGCTACTATGAAAGTCTATGTTCCAAATAATTTCTTCCTACTTGGGAAGGGGAAGTTGAATGTATTCTTTAGATAGTATGGTATAGGTACCCATTCTCATGACTTAAAAATACACATGCCTAGTGTTGTAAGAAATAGATACAACATGTTTTGGTTGCTTAGGTTTTATTTTAATGGTAACTTACACCATGTTATCAAGAAAGGTAAAGTGGGTTCCCTCCATGAAGTAACACCCTTGTTTAAACTTGGTGGACCATTATCTCCCTAAAAATAACACATTCCTCAGGCATGTCAACGATTATTACATGTGTTAGCACTGAGAGTCACACTTAGATTTGTAATTGCAAGCCCAGTATCCATCAGAATATAAATGGATTAAATGGTTTGAGTAGGTGGATCAGCAAGACTAGGAAAGAAAGGGAGAGGGCAACAAAATGTCTGCAGAGGCATTCCATTGGGCATGGAGTCATAACATCCTACAAATCAAAGGCAATCAAACTATATATCAAACAAAGAGATATATAATGATGAGTAGAAGCATGGTGAATATGACAAAAGGAAGAACATCCATTATACAGAGATCCTTTCTGCAATAGATAAATATTTTCTTAAACAATGAACAATGATTTAATGGGCAAGCTACAACAGATCCTCTGTTGTTCATGAATCCGTCAATCAATGGCATCTATGATCCTCAAAACCTACAATATGTTCAAGCAAGAAGATAACAAAGAAGTGGGAAAACAAAGAAGACAATCTGATAACATCTCTCATGAATCTTTAATGGCATAAAATGTCATTACAAATAGGCCCTCGGGCTTACAAATGAGCAACTAAAATTGATCCTCCATCTCTCTCCTCTCTTGGCTCATGAATCCAACCCTTTTCTCATCAAAAACCCTTTTATTTATAGTGAATAATCTCTATCTACCCTAAGGAGGTTGAAACCAAGGAGTTACATAGGATCCTCCTCCATTTAGGAGTCTTGTTACAAAATATTCCAACAAAAGCTTAACAAATTCCTATTTTTGGGGGATTTTGTCTATGATGATAAATGCCTTTTGAAATAGGTCATCCTGATTGATCTAGAGATGGAACACGTGTCTCTCATGTCCAAAAAACTTCTAGGAGACCATTCGAACCTTCCTTGACAGGTGGCAACCTCCCAACAAGGAAAATATCCAAACAGTAACCGCTACAGGAAATTTCGTAGCATCATTGTAAAATAGTTCTGCACATTCCGTAGAGCCCTTTATGTGTCTAGCTAGGTGATTTTGTAGCGCCCTTTGTGTGTCTGGCTAGGTGATTCTGTAGCACCTTCTCTGTGTCTAATATCTCTCTAAATATAACACGTTTTGAAAAACTAGGAGAGGTTTTTGTTATTTGGTATGTGATGAACAAAAAACTCCTCCAGTTTTCAAAAATACCTTCTCATTTGTTCATAAACTGAGTTTTAAGTTAGTCATTCAAAAATTGCAGAAGCGCAATGTGCTCTTAGTAGAAACGCAATGTGGTCTTTGAGAGGGTGTTTGGAGGCCTTCCCAGAGGATTTTTGGGCTGCAAGAGATATGGTTGGAAAGCTTATGATGTCTGCTACACAATGGAATCATCAAGAACTACAAACGCTTTCTCAAAACCCCTGAAAAACTGACTTGAAGTCAAGCTATCCAAAAGTATAGGAACCCTCCTATAACAATTATATTTTGGGAAATTATCTCAAATCATAATACAATCTTATGTTTTAACATCTGGCTCCACAGGGGATGGCATGCTCCCTGTGAGATTCCAAGATCATGCAATTCCATTTGCCTTATCCATTTCATCTCTGCATATTGTATTCCTGAAAACATATCTGCCCCTTATTGAAAAATAAAAACATTGTCATAAGTTGCAAACTGAACTCACATTGTAGACAAATTCAAACTGAAAATCACATGCTCATGGAGTGAGATTATTTATGTACATCAACCTACACTGATCTATCTAGTTGAGCTTCTTTTCTTAATTGAAGTCATATTTCCAATGCAGCCATGTGAGTATCGAACTGATGAAAATAAATCCTTCCATGCAATTGTTCGAAATAATTTTCAAGTGATATGAAGCTTGCAGCAAGAGGTTAGTAAGCAATGGATACTTACAACTATGATCTGAAATCATACCAACAACTGGATCATTATAAACCTTTGAAAAATATAACTCTATGTACAAATCCACAGGATCATGAAACTTACGAGAAGACATTTCTAGTTGGTTAAGAAAACCATCTTTCTCCTCTATGAAGGTTGATTCATCAATAAAATGATGGTCCTCATATAATTTATAGCTACTCATATGTTGTTTGATGTTTGTTGCAAGTCCAGGTATAGAAATGATAGACATTTCCTCATTGATCCGTGGATTTTTCTGCTCATCAATAGGTGATAAAGAGAATTCCAACTATTGTTGCAATTCTTCCCTATCTTATTAATTATCATATACTGGTTGGTTGCTAATAAGCTCTGTATGTGATTTAGTAAAGTTCTTCTCTTTATCATTTGAATACTCAAAGGAAACAATTTGATTTTCATGACAACTTAAAATAGTAGATACATTTGATAAAATGTCAAAAATATCTACATCATGGCTATCACTTTGAAGATCATCAGCCTCTTGATAATAATGAAAAGTGTCTTGTACTACAGCATACTCTTTAAGACTATTTGATCCTTTACTCAGCAAATCAAATTCATAACAACATTCTTGATAAAAAAAATCAACTGCAAATTTCTCTTTGCAAAACGAACGAAATGCGGCATGAAAATGTCTTAGTGAAGTAATACAAGCAACTGGGAGTGATCTACACCAATCACGAGCTGCTCCATCTAAAGAGTATGTAAACAATTTGATGAGGACATATTCATGTATAATTTTCATCTTAAGCATGCACTCATGAAAGTCTAATAAAAAGTCAGCTGGTACTTCCCAATCCTCTCCTCTAAACCTAGGAAGGCAACCTTCCCATTCATCTCTACTAGGCACTGGATTTGGAAAACCGACTATCTTTGAAAAATCACAAAAAGAATACCTCTGAGCTAGGATATTGTCCATTTCAAAACAATGGAGTCTCCAATAGATATATGAACATTGGAGTCACCATGGTGAAATATGAGAAATCTAAAAGTGTCTAGCTTCAGTTCACCATCAAAAGCTAGATCTAATCATCATAGTTCACCCAGGGAAGGTGTCTTCATTGTCATCCCCAACAACGGCACCAAGAATGTTAGCACTAGGAATCACCCTCATATTGCAAAGAGGATAATCCCAGTACCCATCAGATTATGTGTAAAATTTAGTGAGTGTTTTAAAGGTCAAATGGACAAGACTCGGGATAATAATGTTTTAACTCAGAAATCTGGGCTAGCAAGCACAATCACTTAAGGTCTTGATCAACTTTAGTCAGTGAATAGGAGTAAAATTGAATAGTAGGAAGGCTTTAGTGAGAGAAATGTAGAGGTCTGCTATTGACATCAGGTCTTCAAGTAGCCTAAGGAGGAAAAACTCAAACACAAGATCTTCTTGAATTCAAAGTTTAAAGAACACTAAATAACATCATAATGGTACTATAATCAAACATTCATCATAATACAGCTATAACAATCTCATGTGAATCATTAAATCATGACAACTTCAGTATAGAGGCAACAAGATGGAATAAGAGAAACTGACTTATATTAATCAAAAATTCTCAAGTCAAGTACATAACCAGAGTACCAGTCTGCTTAATCAAAATATTACAATAAGGGAGCCTAGCTTAACCATTCGAAACCTCTAAAACATTTGGAATGTCTATTTATAACAAAAAAAGGAAGGCAACAACTAGAGGTGTGAGTTGGCCTTCCTCCCATAGGATTCTCCAAATCAATTATTCAATCTAACAGTTGTGCTAACAACTATGTTATATAAAAGGAAACATGTTGGCAACTAATCCAACAAAAATTTAACTAACATTGTCTTGTAAGTTGACATCATGTTGCCACCTATGATATTATCTCTTCTCCACATCATCAACCACCCACTAGAGTGATAAACTCGAACCACTTGATTCCAGGTACCAGTTGGTAGCGTCGTTCAGTAGCGCGTTGGGTAGCGAGTTTTTGTAGTGACTTTACAAAATACTCTGCACATTTCGTAGTGCATATCCAAAACAGGACTGCAGAATGGGTAGCATCGAGCCTGTATATCTCTATGGAATTAGTAGCGCCCTCACTGAACTAGTCCTGCAGAATGGGTAGCGTGCATCATCAGAACAAATTTGGTAGCGCCATAGTAATATATCCCTGCGAATTCAGTAGCGCCATCGTTACACAGCTTAGGATATTTGGTAGCATTCTTGTGGAATTCACGGTGCCATCGTTAATTTCAGTCTTAGGAGATTTGGTAGCACTGTAGGTAGAAAACTGGCAGGACATGCTAAAATAGATGATTTCGCAGTGCCATAGCACGACRGAATGTCTATGCTCTTTCTGTATGAGGAGACTAATCTTTTGAAAAGCACCAAAAACTTGAGYTGATAGGTTAGGAGCCTATAAATGCCTGTATAAGTGGCAAAAATAATACATCCTTGATCACTTACTCTTTCAAAAAGAGACCACTCTCAAAAATGAAGCTTATACCCCCCAACTATTTCATCAACCTAGCACTCCTTCTTGTGGAAGGAGGACTTCYTTCTAGCACAGCAACATGCTTTCCTTTTGTAGTGACAGGATTCTTAACTGCARGTGTGCCTTTCTTCACTACTAGTTCCTCTTTTTCAATGGCAGCTTCAACCAGCACATTCAAATTCCTCTGGRCCACTTCATCCTTGAAGTGTTGCAATTATGCCTTGAGTTTTTTGTTTTGAGACTGAAAGCCTATGTTTTGCCTATATAGGTTCTTGATTTGTTTATGGAGAGGAAGGGCTCTTCTAGCTGTAAATATTGCCAAATCAAGAGTGTTGCGGTAATTATCCATGAGCTACTTCATGTTAATTCTTTCAGATAAACCCTTTGATTTCAAGTGAGCAACCTTCTTCCTAGCCTCCCTGATATGTCTAATAAATCTTTTGAAGGTGTCATTTTTAGGTGGAGTGCTAATGTTGATAATCTCAATAGGCTTCTTCATGGCTTCACCTTCATTTTTCTACTGTACGGGGGCTCTATCTACCATCTCAATATGTTTCTCAATGCCTTTACCCTTGTCTCTCTTTTTCTTCAGAATAGAAACCTTTGGTAGTACTTGTGCTTCAATAGCCTCCTTGAGAGTTGATGATCTTGTGAAAGGTTTCCTGACTTTTGTGCTAGCTGTTGAGGGAGATGAAGAGAAATGCAATTTTATTCCTTTCTTGGTTGTAGCTTTAGTAGATGAAGGTACCTCTTCCAATTCTTGTGTAGGAGGAGGTGAAAAGTATCTATGTGGAGAATGATAAGCCTCCCTCTCTGCTTCTTCAACTTCTTTAACAACCTCTTTGTCTTAAGTAATGGATATGGTCTTTCTTTTCTTGCTTGTTCCTGTTGGAGAATCACTAGTAGATGGAAAAGGAATTTCCATCTCTGACTGAGGAGTTGAAGTTGTGTCAAACTTCATGTGAGTAGAAACAATGAATTGCTCCCAAGGAATGTTCCTCTTCTTCAATTCTTCCATTACCAACATTCTGATCAATCCAAAGTGAAAGAAACTAGTGTCCACAGCCTTGGATTTGGCTTGGACCCTGTTAGACATTTTTCCCATGCTCCTCAATAAGTAGAAAGGGATATTCATTTCATCTTTACTAGTAAAATGAAGCAGAAGTCTTATATGGTACTAGTATAACATATTAAACCTTCCCTCACATGTGAAGTATCTCTGGATGACCTTCAACATCTTGTCAAAATATTCAACTAGATGACTTATAGGCACTCCCTTGGACAAGTTGTCAGTCTGATAATCTAGTTTGAGGAAGTCCTTGGAGAAGGCAACATTCAAAGTCATAGATTTAAACCATCTCTCCCCAGTGTTAGGAATCCTTGTGGTTGCTGCAATAGAGGCTTCAGACACCTCAAACTCCAGGTCTCCTAGCTTAGTCTTAAGGCCATCAAAATGTGAGTAAAATTGCCTTGCCACTTTAGGATGTCCCCTCTACATGTTTTGGAAAAATGAGAGGAAACCCACCCTTTGAAAAACTTCCCTAACCATTGGCTCTGCATCAAATAGGTGCATGTCTGAGGGTTCAGTTCCGACCACAGTGCCTCCCTTGTGAGATTTATTCTTCTGAGGTGTCTCCATGGGTCGAGATAAAGGATCAAAGGCTATGGTGCAGTGAAGGCTAGGAGAGAAAACAAAGGCAAACTTCAATGGGAGAGTGACAGTGAACAATCATTGCTCTTTCCTAGGATTCTCCTCTAACTCACATTGTTTTGATGGATTTTGGAAAGCAAGAAATGCAATTTTCCCTCCCCTTACTGTCTATATATCTCAAACTAAACAATGACAATATTAATGGGGAAATGAAACAACACAACGGGGAAATGAATTAATTAATTAATACAATGTTATTATTGTTATTAATTAATGAATTAATTAATACATTGTATTAAGTAATTAACAATGTTATTTCCTAGGCTTATTAATGGGGAAATGAATGCAAGACTAGAAATATAAGTGATAAAGGATGAGATCAAATCAGTATTAAACTCCTTCAAAAGAGGCAAAATCCTTGGGCCAAATGGTTGGACCATATAATTCTAATTAGGATTCTTTGATTTGGTGGGGAATGGTCTCTTAAGATTTGTTGAAGAATCCAGAATTTTGAAGAAGGTTTTAGGTGCCATCAATTCAACTTTTATAGCTCTCATCCGAAATAGGTAGGACCCTTCAACTTTTGATGATTTCAAACCTATATCACTATGTAATTGGTTCTATAAATTGATTTCCAAAATCATTGAAAATAGAGGAAAAGGAATTGTATCTTGTGTAATTTCTGAAGAACAACTTGGTTTTCTATAGAATAGACAAATCTATGATGTTGTGGGATCAACCCAAGAAGGATTGCACACAATTAAAACCCATAAAATCATATGACCAAGTGAATTGTTTATACCTCATATTGTTATTGTTCTAGCTTGGAATGAATCTGCAAGTAGTAGAATGGATTATGGTGTGTTTTTCATCAACTTCCTTTGCAATTCTTATCAATAGTTCCCCCTCTAGTTTTTGTATGCATCTCAAGGCCTATGACAGGGTGTCCCATATCTCCCTTTATCTTTTTGTTAGCAGCTGAAGGATTGAGTATGATGATCAAAATTCAAATATGTCAGGAGAAGAGGGTTAGTAAAGGGAATAAATTTTTTGGATTCAATGGTCATTTCACATCTGCTCTTTATTGATGATATAATGATTTTTGGACATGGATCTTTAAGGGAAATCAAAAGCATTAAGGATATTTTGGGAATCCACTAGAAGGTTACACATATGGGGATTAATTTGAGGAATTCTTATATCTTATTTAATAAATTGGTTGAAGAAAAAAAGGTCCAAATTGTAATTATTCTTCCTATGAATCAACTAGAGTTAGAGTTAGATCAAGATATAAAGTACTTATGCTCTAATTTTAAGCCTAATGGCAACAAGTATGAAGACTAGATTTGTCTATACAACAAAGTAGAATTTAAAAAAATTATTTGGTGCAATAGATGGAGGTCAAGGGGAGGAAGATTGGTCTTGGTCAAAGTTATTTTGGAGAGTATTCTTGTGTATTGTTAGGATATTTAGACACTTAGGAGTTAGTTAAGATCTACCTGGTCTAATGTGTCATTAGGTAAAAGTGTGTTTCTTTAGTATGCATTTGTAGTTAGGAAATCCGACGGTCACGATATGTTCCCGACATAGAGTGATATGACGGTTCATACTCTCCTCGATCTTAATGGCCATTGATCCATGGCTTAACACCCGATTGGTCCATGATCATTATTTAAAGAGCATGGAGGGTCATTTTCCGATGATCGATTGTGAGAAACTCTCTTGTAAAATATCCTTGTAATATTTTTCTTTTGCATTAATAAACTGCTCCAAGTGGTCGCATTAGCTGGGGTCGTGGATGCTTCCCAGTAGGGGTTTTACCATGTGAAAAAATGGGTGTGTTGATATTTGATCTGGTTATGTGAGTGGTTAATGAAGGTGTTTGTCTTCTGTTGGAATACCTATGTTGTCGAACATGGTATCAAAGCTTGTTTGAAGACCCGCTCCTGTTGTAGGTCGAGATCATGAAGTTGGTTGCATCATCTCCATTTTCTGTCATTTCCATACATTTATGGGTTGAGATGACTCTTCCATTACATCCAGAGCGTTCGTTTCAGTCAAGAACACTTTTCATTCACTCGAAAAGATTTCTGTTTAACCAAGATAGCGCCATTTCAGTCAGATCCGGAGGTATAAAGCCTGAATACACATTTTTTTAATTTTTGCAGAGTATCATTTTGGTTTTATTTCGGTTTTGTATTATTTATTTCTGGGTTGCTACTCTTTTAGATATGTGTATTATATTTTCCCGCGCCTTGTGCGATCTCAGAAAATCAAAAACAGATAGGAAAAGGTGCATCTTCCGGGTAAGCTAATCGAGATCTAACCCTTGTTGTCATTGAGAAGCAAAATTTTTTTTCTTGTGTGAAAATAGTTTTTTTTTAGCACACTCTCCAAGGTTGCCTTCAACAACAACACCCCCAATCCTCCTCCTAAAAAATACAATATGTTTTGTTCGGCCATTTGGTTAAAAGTTGTCTTATTAAGTAAGAGGTCTTGAGTTCAAGTCTCTCTTTTGTTACTTTTTTTTTAAAAGTTCATGCTCAAATTGTAAAGTGTATTTCACTTCAAATATAAAAGTGAATCATTATAAGTAGTTTTAATATTTTATTTTAGAGTTATTTATTTTGCATGAAGCTTTTCTTTATAAAGTAACTTCATTGTAAAAGTGATCTCCACTTCTCTTTATAAAAGTGAGTCACTTCATAAAGCAACTTGCATTATCACGTGGTCATTTGGTTACCGTTTATGTCTTTTTTTTAAAACGCATAACTCTCACATCCGAAGTCCATTTTCAGTATCGTTTTTTTTTAAACCACATAACTTTTTGAGATCTTTCCATCCAGATCATCAGTTTCAATTTTTAAATCCATATTATCTGCATATTTAATATGCCTTCTACAAGCAATCTCTTTCTTACCAGCACCAACTATTTCCAATGGAAATATCATATGGAAGATTTATTAAGAAGTAAAGGCTTGTACCGGATTACCATGGGAAAGGACAAAGCACCCACTAATGATGATAAGAAAGTCAAATGAGCTAATAGGAGTGACGAATCACGTGGACTAATCAGAATGTCCATCTCTCCTGATTTAAAGTTCCACCTTAAAGAAATTGATGACCCCATGAAGCTTGGGAAAAGATTGAATCTCTGTTTGGTAAACTCAATATTATTCAAGCACAACAGTTAGAAAATCAAGTACTGACCTTAGGTCCAAGTGATTTTTCTTGCCTTGGAGACTATCTATCTAAGTTTAAAACACTCAGAATGTTATGCGAAGAATGTGAGATAGAAATGGAGGAAGAGTGTTGCATCTATCTTATTCTTTCTTAGCTAGGTAGTGCATATTTTGTGTTTGTGTCTACCTTTTATGCCATGAGAGGGGCTCTAGAAAAATATTATCAAAAACTCACTCTTGAGTCCTTTTTTGTTGCTTTGATTAGAGAGGAACATAATCTTGTACAACTTGGAGTGATCAGCACTACAGGTACCTCCAACAAAGCCTTAGCTGCCCAACATAAAGATAAACCCAAATCCCGAGAAGTAACATCCTCGCTACAACAACAAGAAACATAAGGGTCTTAAACCCACTCAGACAACTTCAGCTCCTAATGGTGACAAAGGAGCAAAATATAAAAATAAGAAGACTGACAAACATTGCAACTTTTGTGATAAAGATGGTTATGATGAGTCCAAATGTTTCTAGAAGATGGCAGCTTTAGAAGCAGCGATGAAGAAGCACAACATCAATATTGATTCTACTTCTTCTTCTTCTTCTTCTCATGGAAATGCACTTTCAACTTCTGGTTTCTCCTTCAATACAACTTCTACTTATTCTTCTAATGAGTGGCTTATTGACTCAAGAGCATATTATTATATGGCTAAGGATAAAGACATATTTTCTGCTCTAAATGAATGTAACACCAAGAAAATATTTGTTGATGATGATAGATCTCTTAGTGTTGTAGGATCTAGAACAGTTCAAGTGATAATGGTCATTTCAATGATGTATTATGTGTTCCAAGTCTTTCTTGTAGCCTTCTATCAGTATATCAAATCACTCATTCAGGTGAAGGTAAAATCATAGAGTTTTCACCTCACCAAGTTGTAATCAAGGATCTAAAAGATCCTAAGCATGTTTTTGCAACTAGAATTGTTGATGATATTACCAGGTTGTACAAGTTTGACAACTTTGGGTCATCATCTTTTTCATCGGCTTTTGTTGCTCATAACGATGACTTTATCAAACTTTGGCATGAGTAGTTTGGTCATCTAAATTATCGCTCATTGCAGTGACTATGTAATCAACAGATGGTGACTGGTCTTCCTCATGTTTCTTGCAGAGATGGTTTTTGTGCCGGTTGTGTTCTCAGAAAACATCATCAGGACAGTTTTGACAAACATGCCTCTTGGCATGCCTCGGGCCCTTTGCAACTTGTTCACAGTGATTTGTGTGGTCCACTTTATTCTCCTTCTTTTTCTGGGTGCAAGTATTTCTTAACTTTCATTGATGATTTTTCCAGACATACTTGGGTTTACTTCTTAAAACTTAAGAGTGAAGTTTTTTGACAAATTTTTGGCCTACAAGGCCCTTGTAGAAAATCAATATGGACATCAAATTAAAAAGTTAAGAATAGATAATGGAGACGAATATGTGAACAATAATTTTACAAGTTACTGCACTACACAGGGCATCCAAATGCAACACACTGTTCCATATACACCACAACAAAATGGTGTTGCTGAGAAAAAGAATCGCACATTAAAAGAAATGGCTAATTGTATGATCCAATCTAAGGGATTAAGTCTAAAGTATTGGGCGGAAGCAATCAACTGTGCAAATTACATAGTCAATCACACTCCCACAAAGGCTCTTAAAAATATAACACCGGAAGAAGCTTGGACTAAAATTAAACCAGATGTAAGTTGCTTATGTGTATTTGGCAGTATAGCATGGGCTCACATTCCCGATGAGAAAACGAAAGCATTGCAGCCTAAAAGTGAGAAGTGTATATTTGTTGGTTATTCTGAAGATGTCAAAGGTTATAGACTTCTTCGACCACATTGTAATGAAATTATTATTATAAGAGATGTTAAATTTGATGAACATCTCTTGGCCTGTGAGCCTAATTCGGCGATTGTGCCTTCTTCGGCCTACAAGTCATCTTCGACGTTTGTGCCTTCTTCTATTCCTATTCTGGTTTCTTCTTCAGATGATGATAGTGAGGATGAAAATCCACCTCCACCTGCTCACCTTCCTCCAGATGAGTCCTTTGAACCTGAACCAACACCAGTTCCACTACTTCCTAGATGGGTCCATTCAACACGAGAAGTAGTGGTGGTCTTGTCGGTGATCCTTCAAATCAGTGTCGAACACGTTCACAGTTTGAGCGAACCTCTTTTCTTTTGGCTCAAGTTTCAGAGACTCATGATCCAAAGACATTTGCAGAAGATTCAGGTCATCTAGATTGGCATACAACAATGAATGAAGAGTATCATTCCTTAATGGAAAACGATACTTGGGATATTGTACCTCTTGCAAAAGGAAGAAAAATTGTCATATGTAAATGGGTCTACAGAACTAAGTATGCATCAGATGGAAGTTTTTAAAGCCACAAGGCTCGGTTATTTGCCAAAGGATTTTCCCAAGTTGAAGGAATTGACTATAATGAAACCTTTTCCCCTGTAGCCAAAATGAATTGAATCTACCTTGTTCTTTCCCTTGTTGCCTCACATAAATGGGAGGTCCATCAGATGGATGTTAAATGTGCCTTCTTGCATGGAGATTTGCAAGAAGAAATCTACATGGAACAACCTCCTGGCTATGTTCAGAATGACTCTAGCCTTGTTTGTCACCTTAAGAATCTCTTTATGGGCTTAAGCAAGCTCCTCGAGCTTCGTATGCCAAAATGGACAACTTTCTTATTAACACCGGATTCTCTAGATGACATTCTGATCCTAATGTCTATACCAAGAAAGTAGGAAGCCATCTCATAATCCTTGTCCTTTATGTTGATGACCTTATCCTTACTGGTAGTGACTCAAAACTTTTAAACCATGTGAAAACTAGCCTTAAAAAGAAATTTGAAATGACATACTTAGGATTTTTGCACTATGTCCTTGGACTCCAAGTTTTTCAAACCAATGAAGGAATTTTTCTTTCCCAGTCTAAGTATGCTTGTGACCTTCTGTTGGATTACTGAGAGGGGGGTTGAATCAGTAATAGAGCAATCTAATCCTTTTTAACCATATAATCCAAGTGTTATATCAATGTAGCATTATCATACAATAACTGCAGAGTAAATAAGCAATAAACAAATGAACAATCATACACATACACAGTACACCAGTGTTTTATGTGGAAACTCAAAGCGGAACAAAACCACGGAATGATTTTTCTTATATGTCTTGAAGAATTACATTCATTGGAAGCACCAACTTCCTTTGTTTTCCAGCTACAACTAGAAGGAGGCTCTAACCCCCTTGTTTCTCAGGCTACAACCTGAAGGAAGCTCGAAATCCCCTATTCTTTGGCTACAACTAGAAGGAGGCTACAACCCCCTATGTTCTCTGGCTACAATCGAAAGGTGGCTACAAGCACTTGTCCTTGCCCTGTCCAACCACCCTAACATAGAAGTAGAATGATGGAACCATTGTCACACTATCACTATGAGATATACCATTGTAAACATATACCAATAAACTTGAACCATGCATCAACTTGTGCCTCAACCTGTAATCAACCTGTACCATAAACAAGTGCATCAACCATGCACCAACCTGTACCAAACAACATGTAATCAACCTATACCATAAACAAGTGCATCCAA